>JAODUG010093110.1:0-11819 GCA_027564795.1 Aphredoderus sayanus | reverse complement strand
GGTTTAGCGCCTTCTATCTGCCACAAAAGCTAGTGATTTGGGTCATTCTGACCCGGAGTACATTACGAGGGTTAAGTGGCGTTCACATGATTGGTGGCAATAGCTGCGCCCACCCCGGCGGCAAGCGGTAGGTAGACCCACCCACTTTTTCATGTACCTCCGCGGTACAAAATGCCGCTGCAGTACGCGCTAAAATGGGTGGCCAGATTGCTATGATGCAGCAAACGCACACACTGTATAGCGTTGTCCGAAGCAACAACAAAGAGAAACAATCGAGCCACAGCGAGCTTTTGCTTTGTTTAATTCAACTAATATTAGCAGCCAGGAAGGGATGAAAATAGAAGCGATTATGGGTGCATGCTGACAACATCTCGGAGAGTGCAGGCTTGTGAACGAGCTCCGTTTTCATGGTGACCGTTTCCAGATCTATTTCTGTCTCTCTACAGAGGAGTTCGCTATTACTGTATAGCATTGTAGATAGCGGAAGCTAATCGGGATTTCAATGTTGGCGGGAAACAATGTCAGTGACCGGTTGGGTGAAACTAACCTGTCTCACGACAGTCTAATCCCAGCTAACAGACCCCATTAGTGGGTGAACAATCCAACGCTTGGTGAAATTTGTTTCACAATGATAGGAAGAGCTGACGTTGGCCCCTGCCGCCGTTGAGCCTGCTGAGCCTGCTAAAACGCTTGCTGCGGGGCAAGCGTTTTAGGGTTTACCGCCGCGGCACCAACACACATGAATAGGATTTAATGACGTCATGTTGTTGGGTTCACATTGATACAATGGTAGCCTATAAAGGCCTACTACCTTCTGTAGCTGAGGTAAATAAAGGCTCCGGCCACTATTTGAGGAAATACGGTAACCATGCATTTTTCCAAACAATAACTACTAATTCTAAGCATGACTATGATAAAAAATACACATTAAAGTGTTGTGTGTGTGTGTGTGTTTTTATATATATATATATATATATATATATATAAATAAATAAATTATTAATATCACCACTGTGTAAGGTTTGGTTGCTAGGCCACAACAATATGTTGTCACCGAGTACACACCGAGTCCACTGCTGAATATTACATCACGCCGACCATACAACAACTTGGGTGCTAGAAAAAGTGGCCATTGAGTTCCAGCCAACCTGTCAATCAAATTCTGGCGATAGATGCCTTTCTGACTGTTGCTGACCCAAGATATCCCATAGCAACACAAATTTTGCCAATCAGCGTCCTCGAAAAGGATGCCTGATGGGCGCTGAAATATGAGTCTGGCCATAGAATCACTGGATCACAGAATAGAATTACTGAGATCTTGGTTTTATATCTAATTAATAAGCTAATGTAAAAAGGCTTTGAATCTAGGTTAATGTATGAATGAATTAAGCTCAACCAGTAAAGCTTTGCACTTGAAAAGTGAATATCATGGGTTCAAACCGACATATATATAAATATATAAATATATAATCATGTTGTTTTATTTGTACTTCATGAAGGCTATGCTAGTGTTTAGTGTTAAAATTAGACTATAGGTTTAGGTGGTGCTTACTCGGCCTATTTGTGACCAATTTTTCTTATATTTGATTTTTGGATTATTATGTTATAGGCTACTGGAAGATTGCAAAAATGTACAACTATAGTTAATAAGCCTATTTGAGAAAGTGAAGAAATAAAATACAGTTTGCTGTGTTCTGACAAACCACCAGTCAAAACTCTCAGTGAAGTCGGCATGATCAGAATGTGAATACGTGTATTTATATTCGTTTATTTGTTCATATTCGTCAATTCTTACGCAAAAGAAAAGGGTGCTCAAGAAAAAAAAAATATTTTGTACTTCAAAGAGAATTGTTCATGTGTGTTAATATGGTTAACGTGGTAGGTTCACGTGGTGCTATTAACATGCCTATTTGTTAACATTGGCCTGCTAAAAGAGAACAGATTAGTATTTTTAGTGACAAAAAGCTTTGTTTATGATATTTGCATTGCAAAGTTTGTCGTGTCTAATAGATAATGAGCATTAATGTAGCCTATGCACTACGGGTAAAAATCAGTTCTGCTTTACGTTGGGATTTCATTAATTGTCTCTCACTCATGTTTTAATAAACTGACTTTCTGATGTTTTTTAGTGTTTGTATATTATTTTGTTTTAATTTAAAATGTATTTACTTAAAAGCAATTAATTTGCTTATATTTTATAAGGCACGTTAAGGCTTATTTCACGTGCACTATTTGAAATAGGCCAAATTGTTTATATTTCCCTCTGGACATCTTTTAAAATAAAACTTAAACATACTGTACCTTTTTTCATGGCATTTTCCTATAGACATTTTTTATATATAGTTGTGCAAATTGAGATCAATTCATCCTACCGTATATTCACTTCGATTAATCGCATGTGATGAATTGTCAGCCCATGCCAAATTCTTTTCGTTATCAATATTGACTCAACTAATTTGGAAGACTTATTTAATGCCCTCCCAAAATATCCTACTTAGGCCGTGTTAGAAAGCACACATTGTTTTATAATAAATTGTCCATCATGCATTATGAGTACTGTATGCTCATATCGATGCAAATTAATACTGGATCTGCAGTGTTCCCAAGTTGGTGACGTGGTCTATAGTTTCGAAAATCTAAACGTACCAGAGAGGCTGATTAGCTCACTTCGCCCACTAAAATAAGTACAATATAACAGTAGGGCCAAACAATTTTCTTTATCATTGAATAAGAATTCAGAAGTTGTTAATCTAATAGGCTAATCTAAAGTACATTGGTATGGAACGAGAGGGGGACAAGATCTGTATTATTTGTGCATGGATTCGTTTCTTGTGCAGTTTCATCTTACTTTGCATAGGCTACAGGCTGCTAATCCACCCAAAGCATTTCAATTGATTGTAAATAGGCTACCTTTATGGACAATATATGATTCTCACACTTTGTAAAGTTAAAGATGTCTCTTTAACGTTGATTTGTTACTAAATGGCAATATCCTACACGGATGTCTATGACATAATCATAGACATTAATCTGACATGTCCACTGGGCCAAACATTTATATATATGTTTCCATGGGAAAATAATTCATGGAGTTCATGGAGGCTTGAACTGGTAATCTCAGCACTTTGCAAAGTGAGCTAACCAGCCTCTCTGGTTAGTTTAAATGTTCGAAACTATAGACCACGTCACCAACTTTGGAACACTGCAGCTCCAGTAATTCATTTATAAGCATCCACCTGAGCATACAGTAATACTCATAATGCATGCTGGACAACTAATTATAAAACAAGGTGTGCTTTCTAACATGGCCTCTAGGGTTGCACAATTAATAGAAATAATATTGCGATCTCGACTCATACCTCTATGCAATTTCATTTCTACATGAGAACGATTCTGCTGGACACCAACTGCATCAAAACAAGTGCTCCTACGTCCGTTGACAAATCACAATATGCCATAAAATGTGATGAAGAGCAGCAGCAAGTAAATGAGAACATGGATGTGTTATAAAAGTCATCGCAGTTCCTGCGATAGGGACCGTCTAGGATGTATTCACATCCACAGTTCCCTGAGTAGGGACCAGATCTATTACTTTCACTGCGGTACGGTGTCTCCTGAGGCGCTTAGTGGCGAAAAGAGAAAGTTGAGAGGGCAAGCTGCTATTTATACCCCATGGGGGGTCAGGGGCGCAGGTTTGACCTCTCATCCATTCGGTGTGATTGTAGAGCTTTTGATTGGATTACCATGATCACATGATTATGTAACATAAGTATTATATCTGGTCCCTACTCAGGGAACTGTGTCTTGTGAATACATGCCAGAGTTTTCCTCCAGCAATAAACATCACAATAAATTTACTCAACCACCTATCAACACATTCTATCTTGTGTTAGCACTAACCTGTTGTAAGCCTATGATGTTGCTTTTGTCTGAGTCCATTTGGGCTGAAAGGAGCTTGTCCCTCAGCTCACGGATCATCTGCTGATACTCTTGAATTTCATCATCTTTTCCAGAAAGCACTCTCTAAAAGGTGAAAATAAAAGAAACATGTGGATCTCTCTGGAATCGAGATAGGAAGAGCTCTTCCTCAGAGAGAGGGAGTGAGAGAGAGAGAGAGAGAGAGAGCACGCATGTGGCACATAATCTTTGAGCGTAACGGGATGAAGATGAATCCGTAAGAGGTTCTTAAATACATTTGTTCCTAATGACAAAAAATGCCAGCTTCCCAAAAACTGCTTTAACCCTTCGGGAAAAATGACCCAAATCACTAGCTCTTTGTGGCAGAGGGCGCTAAACCTAATTCTACAGCTTACACACACATATGATGTGCACTGCTGGCACAGCAAGGTGTGTTTGAAACCCGAGGACAAAAGGAGGGTTAAAAGACACAAAAATAAAAGAAATACATAAAAATATAATTAATCAATAATTAAATAAATAAATCCACAACCATATTCAGGACATTGTTAAAAAAAATACATTTCCCAAATACATTTCACAAATACTTAAAGAAATAATTAATAAATAAATAAGTACACACCGCAATGGCAAAAAAAAACACACAAAATCAAACACAATCAGACGGCACTGCCGGGTAGCCAAATACAATATTTTTAAGGACTTCATGAGGGTTAAACATATAATATATTCATATTGTTTCCTCTTTAAACGAGTCAATCTTTTAAAACTACTTCAGCCTGAAATATACATATCAAAAATTTAGTATCTTTTTGGGATTTCCTCCTATGAGGAGCCATCCTCGAACTCAGATTGCATGATCATTTCCAGAGCCTCCTGTGTGCTGTAATTGCGATCTCCAAAATGACTACTGCTAAAGCATACTTATAACCATGGCTGTAGTGCACCTACAAAGACCAATTTTGTTTTGGTTCTTGCTACTCATCATTTTTATTATTGAATTAGTTTAGAATGCAGATTGTGGCCTTCTAAGACAGAAGACTTATGAAGTTTGACACACACTTGACATAATGAAGTTAAATACACACACCTTATCTAAGATTAATAGAGACACACACTTACACATTTCAGTAGCAAGTTACCCTTGCAGAAAACTGTAAAGCAGGAGTGTCAAACTCAATCGCACAGGGGGCCAAAACTCAAATCACACTTTAGGTCGGGGGCCGAACAGGATAAATATTTATTGAACAGATTTAAAAAAAAAAAAATGTTTTAAATCTCGCCTTGAGTTTGACACACATGCTGTAAAGTGTCTGCATGCATTGATTAGTAAAAAGTAGACTTAATTTTGCTGCGTGCTTTCAATGGGAAAAGTAGCACAATCTGGTGGACAAATATTTATAAAAAAAGTCATTGATAGCTAGTAGTCCAAAATAAAATCTTAACATAAAGGAATGCATCAGTTTATGTTAAGATAAATGTGGGATCAAAAATGGCATTTTCAATGGTTTTAAAATGGAAATGTGTGTCGAACAAATGTGTCGGTTTGTGTAGCTTAGCCATTTTAGAATAATTTAAGGAACTGAGACAACAATTTGAAAAAATAATTGAAAAAGATTTCTTCTTTTTTTACAGAACATTAGTTTCAATATTTTCAAATTCCTTTAAAAAACACTTTTGGACCAACCTTCCATTCCTCCACTCTGTTATTAACTACAGCCATGACTGGCTCATCCTCCTCAGCCCGGCACTGGATCTGCGCTGTTAATTCTCTGACCTGCATTTCCAATAAATACACAAGGCTGAATGTGAGCTGACAGCTTCAGAGGAGCATAGGGTAGGGGGGTTTGCAAACTTGTCTTTTACTGGTCATGCTTTACATTTGTCACAAGCCCAACAATGGCCAAGATAATAAAAACATATTAAACCAAAATAAAAAAATTACAAATCTTGAAATCAGTATGCCTCCAAGGAAACTAAGAAAAGGTGGACATTTACCTGCAATTTTGTATGATCTCTATCTTTTCTGAGCTGGTCCACGATCAAGTCTGTTTGCTGAACCACAATCTTCATCTTGTTATACTCATCTGTCATCTTCTCCATCTCACTCACAGATTCCTCCAAGCTTTTCTGCATCTGCTCATTTTGTGTTTTCAGGTGAATGATTTCCTCCTCGGCACGCTAGTACATATGAATACTGTGTATTAACACATGTTACATTTGAGCAACAAAGATAGGGACAGAGAGATAAGCAGTGCCGTCATTGGTCCACATGCTGTCCATATACTTCTTGATTTTTGAACTGATCACACATTGCTTTATGTGGTTGTTACAATACAATAAACTCAAAAGCCAAGCTTTGGATTTTCAAATGATAACGTTGTGGGATTATGCTCAAACAGACTGGTACAGACCAAGGACATAATTGTGGCTGAAGGGACTGGCTGCCTGTTTCCCCAGTTCCCTGTTGTGTCTTAATCCCTCACCTCTTTGTGTTCCAGAACATTGTCTGAACTCCTGTCCCAGCTTGGGAAGAACATTTGTAGATGTTTTTACCCTCCTTGTATTTAGAAGATCAATATACATTTTTCATTTAAATAGCCTATGGTTTTGATTGACTTGCCTTGCACGTTTGTATCAAAACAAGATGATACAGGTCTGGCTATAAGGCCAGCATACAAAAGTGCTGAATGTTGAGCCGGCACAACATGGGGTCTTACAGGGGTAACCCTCCGGTTGTCCTCGGGTTGCAAACAAACACCTTGTTATTCTAGCAGTGCACATAATATATGTCTGTGTAAGATGCAGAATAAGGATTTGCACCCTCCATCTGCCACAAAGAGTGTTGGGTCAGTTTTACCCGGAGGACAACAGGAGGGCAAATTTTTTTTTTACTAATGTCTTTATTGCCTGATGTGTTTTTTTGGTCTACAGTCTTAGTCTACATTTGCTCTTATAGTTGCAATAATTCTTTCCTAAAATTGTTTCCCTTTTTCTAAAATATGCTATATCAAGAAGACTGATTTCCCAAATGTTCCTGTATGATTCTGTATGTCTGACTGTTGGTGGTGATTACCAGGGATGTCGCCAATTTTAGAGGGGCTTTAGCCCCCATAAAACACTCACTCATGCTCTCTCCCTTTCTTCACTCACTTCCCCAGTGTTACTTGCTTTCAGAGTGTGATTTGTGTTGAATTTGAGTTTTAACCCTCTGAAAAAACGGACAGGTTAGGAGTTTTCTTTAAAAGATCGCCAAAACCGCACTGTTTATCTTATCCAGAAGCACGTTCATCAGACATTGAAATTTCAGCATGTCTGTGAACAACTTGCTTCAGTCAGTAAACATACGCAAATCTAAACTTATAACTATGATTTCTTTTTATTCACCAAAATCACTATTATACAGGTCTACACATTCAAATGAAGCTATAGAATATAATATCAATATGATACAATATAATTTGTTACTGGCCAAATGAGTTAGTAGTGGCAAAGCACTAGTCAATAGTGAGCATTTTGTTAGTATTACCTGGAGGTCCTCTATGCACTGGTAGAACTGCCGGTTGACTGAGTTAAGTCTTCTTTGGGTATCACCGCTTTCCTGTCTAGATGAGAGGGGATCTTTCTGATCCAACTCTCCGCGGTAGAAGTCCACATCCTGCTGAAGGTGCTCAATCTGTTGCCGCATAGAAGGATTAAGGTCAGTAACTGAAGGGAACTACTGTATATTTATTAAACAAGTCCAGGATAAATCATTTCCATGGTCACCATCACACAAAATGTGACAATATATTTAATAGTTCAAATGAAGGTAATCCTTCATGAATTGAGAATTACATCCCTACTGCATGATATACTGTATGTGCCATTGTCACTGTACAAAAAATATTTAATAGAAATGTCTTCTCTATGGTAATTCGAATTTTGACCAATTGACTATTCAGGCCCAGTATAGAGCACATATTCATTTCTGTACTTTTACTTGTAGGCCTACATACAGTAGATCATTTCTGCATGTGTTAACCCTCCCGCTGTCCTAAGACATTTCAGCAGACTACCAGCAGAGGGAGCCAACCGCAGAATGTCATATGTTTGTGTTGTGGTTGGCGCCCGCTACTGGTGAGTGCACGGGCCATTTTTACCCATAGGACAGTGGGAGGGTTAAAATTAAATATTGACATTTTCCAATGAAGGTCCCCACCGGGTGTACAACACAAGTTTTATAAGTACTCATTCCCCAATCACAATGAGATCGATCAACCATAAATGTCTAATTTATTAATATATATATATATATACACACAAACAAGAACTTTGATAGATTTTGTAGGGACGCACGAGTAAACCACTTAATGACCTGGCTCAACAACACCAGGACCCACGTGACACAGGCATCGCAAAAGTGATTTTATTCGACTAAGTTGACTCTCTCCTTACCTTTTTCTCAAGTTGTTTTATCTAACGTGATGGAATACAAAATGATGAAAGAAAATAGTTAAATGAAAAAATGTCAGTATGGTCAGAATGAAATTAAGGGCACATACACACTTCCGAAGTGGTCCTAACTCGAGTGTAATTTGTACCCTGCCCCCGCTGGTCTCCATTCACTATGCTATGCTATAAATGTGTCCCGCTGGATGAGTGATACAAGCTGCTTGGATTAGTGTTGCACGGTAAACCGCTACTGGTACCGTACTGTGGTACTGTTTGTCTATAAGTGGTACTATACTGGAATTTAGATATACCGGTGTACGCGCCGAAACAGCAGCGATAAAAGTTGGTCTGTGTCTTTAAGCAAGCGAAGCTTGGTGTGATGTCACGCAGGGGCTCTGCTGCTACGCTGTGCTTTGTGCTGCCGGCATGTGAGCTGAGGGGCATTAAGCAGATGAGAGGCAGTGGCTACAGGAGGACCTCGCCTGTAGCGTTTTATATATTTATATGAGGCCAATGAAAAAGGCGAGCCGAAAACATTACAGCACCATTGTGCAAGTCTTGCTTTAAACCGTGTTTAGCAAAAGGAGGCATCACAATCAACCTCGCTAAACATTTATTGACAATCATCCAACCCTCTAAAGTCCCATTGCAAATAGTAATAATTTAATGAATCCAGCAATTTAGTAATTTATTTAATTCAACAGAACTACGTGTACATATTTAGGTTTAAAGTAAGATGAATATTACTTCACCAAGCCCTAAATGCAACTGATGAAGTGGTGTCAAGTAAAGAAATAAATGTAGACATAATATTCTGTTGAATACATTAGCTCTATATTGCTTGTGGCATATCAGTGATTATTTTAATTATTACAATGTGAAACTATTTTAATTAATTTAATTAACTGCAGTGGTATAATATAGGTCATGTTAATTTAAATAGTACTAGTATAAAGAAAAATCGTTTTTTTCTATTAAATTGCAGATACAAACTAATAACATTTTGATTCAATTAATTCTGTATGTTATAAAATGTAAGGGAAACTGTTTGAGTAATGTTTTTGAAGCTTTACGTAAACAGTTCGAAAGGACATCTGTACGATTTAGACAGTAGTAGATAGCAAAGGAACTGCATTCTGATTGAGTATTCACTAAGGTTTTGTTTAGGGTTAAAACAAGAATTCATTTTGAATGAATGAGGGATTGAGTGAATTGTGTTTAAAACCTAGCATTGAGCTATAGTCACAGTTTCAGACTGTTATTATACTGGAGTATATAAAAGCAGTATTATACTTTGGTAGTTTTGCTTTCATGCTTTTGGGGACTGATTCTAAAAATTTGTTACAAAAATATAACAGATGCTATGCCAAAATCTTCTACTAAAAGAGGGGGACAAAATAAGTAAAAATGTGATTCCATTCCTGAATGGATTTCTCCTATCAAGATTCTAGTACGAATACTAATGAAGTTTGTGTCATTTAAAGATTATTTCTTTCCTTTCTCATTTTAATTCAAAGATGTTGTGGAGTTGTATTAGAAATCTGCTTATCGGTTGCAATGCAATGGATTTTGATATCCTATTTGTTTTTTATTTTTACTTTTCTTCATATGCTGTGTACTAAACTTTATTTTATTTGTCATGATATAACAAAAAGGGAGTAGTATGTAATGGACATTTTAGAATTGATTATCGATCAAATCAGTATGCATAATGTTGAAATGATCTTTAACTATAGGAATATTATATTTTATACTTTGAAGTAATGACTGCAGACTGAAGTGGGGTTTATTGTTTTAGGACCTAATGATCCTAAGCACTGTTGCCTGGGAACAGAGATTTAGTGAACATTTGTTGACCTGTCATGTATCCTGTGATCATGTTTGATCGTACTACCTATTGTCACAGATGGCCTGAGGTCATTAAGATGTTAAAACAAACCCACTACACTGAGCCTTTATAACCTGTGAGTTTGGGCTCCTTGCTTATCAGTCAGCTTGTGTGAGTCTGAGGAAGGACTACATTGCTGGACTGGTCTCTTTATAAAGAAATAATAAATCAATTTTACAAGATCGTTCAAGTAAATATTTGTCAGAATTGCCATCACAATTGTTAATTATGCCTTATTCTGGTAGTATTTCCACTTTTTAATGACATTAAGGCCAACTGTAGCCTATATTTATAATATAAAATGTTTTTCTTTCATTTATTTTTCCAGCTGAACTGAATTGGCTGTTTCACGTAAAATGAGACATCATAAATAGCATTTACTTCCTGGTTTTAGATTGGATAGCATTCTTATAATACATCCACAGTTCACACCAGAGCAAACCACACCCGAAACCTCTGTTTAATGGAGAACCCAGGTACGGTCCCACTAGGACAACTGCACTCCAATGTGTGTATGCACTCTAAGGGACATTTAAAAATAATGTACTTCTGCAGATCAGAATTTCTCCACCAATTAAAAAAAATACATTGAAAAACAATGAAGTTTGCAATAAGTTGTATAATCTGTCTAATCTATATATTGACAACTACATACTGTAAAATAAAAAAGGCTAAATGTCACAAACCTCTCTCTTGCAATTCCTGATTTCATTCTCAGCTTCTTCTGCCTGAGCAACCAACTGGAAGAATACAACATGTGTGTAAAATCTGTAGAAACCTTTATAAATTAAAAATATTCATTCAGTATTCATATCAGTATTGATAATACAGCCTACAGTTACATTTTTACATTTTATAGTGTTGGTTGCTCAATATTTATCAAATAAATGTTAGGGTACCATACAAACTAATCCAAATATCATTTGTATAATAGTTACTTAAACATATTTCTTATAAGTGTAGCCACCTATGAAATGAAATTCAAAATATGCTTAAAAGAGCTGTACTGCAGGTAGGATGTTAGAGCTATACATTGAGTATAATTTGTCAGCAGGTTAATAGCACCCATTGCTAACCAAAGATTCATGACTAGTCAGGGCCATTCTTTCATTCTTTAACTAGCTCTCAATGCAACTCTAACATCCCACCTAAAGTCGGTAAAAGAAGAAAGGGCTACGCCAATCCATGTTACCAGACTTCATGGTCAGACTCTGCAGGCTGATTACAACAGATGATTACTTAACTCTAAATCAACCAAGAACAATATACAACTAAAATATGTCAGAACAGAGTTAAGTAGTGATTAGCTCCAACATGTCACAGTCATGTAACAAAACTATAGTTCAGCCTATTAATAAAATGTATGTTAAGTCATAATCCAAAACATAATGTAATAAGTATGTAACCTAAAAGTTTATGAACAAAACGAGAAAAGTAAAAAAATATATATTTTAAACAATTATGATGCATGGGAATGTGCTTTGTTCATCATGCTCCTTGTATGTACAGTGCCTTGCGAAAGTATTCGGCCCCCTTGAACTGTTCGACCTTTTGCCACATTTCAGGCTTCAAACATAAA
>JAODUG010093099.1:0-11819 GCA_027564795.1 Aphredoderus sayanus | reverse complement strand
GCCCAGGTGGTCCTCAATCCTCCTCCTGTAATCTGATTTGGCCTCTCTGATGCCTCTCTTTAGGTTAGCTCGGGTCGTGCTGTAGAGAGCCCTGTCTCTGGACCTGAAGGCGGTGTTCCTCTCCTTTACCAGCCGCTGGACCTCCCGGGTCATCCAGGGCTTCTGGTTGGGGTAGACCCGGATCTGTTTGTCCACTGTGACAGTGTCTATGCCCGGCTATTCAATTGGCGGCCCTGGGGGTAATTTGTGCTGGCCCTTTAAGAGGTGTAAAAATATATAAACTATATGTATTTATAATGCCAAAACTTTTTAAAAAATAAATACAAACTGTATAATAAATTGTGAGCGAATAGGCCTATATGGTTGACAAATTTACAGCGTTGCTCTCGCTCGTTTCTTTCTCACTCAATTCTCAGCGCCACTCTCGGCCCTGCTCTTTGTGCCACTTTGTCCTGTTCTTGCTAGTACGTTACCCAGTTACACTTAAGTCACGTCTCTTTCTACTTCAAAAAAGCAAAAAATCGACTCAGAAAACAGACAATTCAACAGTGAATGGACAGTGAAGTATGCATTTATCTCAGTCTGTGCAAGGCCCGTGTGTTTACTCTGTAACGAGTGCATATCTGTGTGTAAAGAGTATAATTTGAGAAGGCATTTTAAGACAAAGCATGCTAACTTTGACACCACTTTCCCACTGGGCTCTGATGCTCGTCGCCAGAAGATTTTGGGGCTAACCTCAAGCTATGAGGAAAGACGTTCCACCCTGTTTCGGGCTTGTACTGAGCAAGAGAGGGCTACATCTGCATTGCTACGAGTGGCATGGATATTAGGCAAAAAGAAAAAGGCGTTTACAGACGCGGAGACTGTCAAGGAGTGTATGCTTGCATTAATCGAGGAGTTGGTTACAGATGAGAAAACTCGAAAAAGCATGGTCGATTCTATCATGAAAATTCCAATATCAGACACTTCAGTCATAAGGAGAGTAGAGGCACTTGCATCGGACGTCTTCGAGACTCTTTTAGAAAAACTGAGGAAGGTAGAGGTGATGTCACTAGCTGTGGACGAATCAACTGACAACAGCGATGTAGCACAGCTGTGCCTCTATGTTAGATTCTTTGATGGCGAATGCTTTCGGGAAGACCTCCTTGGATAAATTCCTTTGGAGGGACACGCGACCGGTGAAATCATATTTAATGAAATTGTTTCATTCTTTGAGGAGGAGAACAAGTTGGATTTGGAATGTATTAACATGCTGGTAACCGATGGTGTGCCCGCGATGGCGGGCAGAACACGGGGCCTGTCCGCCAGGTTGGCAGTTGTGGTTAAAAGAGACCATGGACTCTGTCATGGCAATTATTAACTTTATCTGTACATCCAGTTTACAGCACTGCCTTTTCCGACAGATGCTGTCAGACATGTCAGCTCAATATAATGATTTTCTTACCCACAATGACATTATGCTTGGCAAAGGAAACGCGTTGAAACGCTTTTGTGAACTAAGGGAAGAGATCCTGGTGTTTCTTCACAATTCATATCAGAGAAAAGCACAACATTTTTAGTCTCTAATGGAGAACAACGCTGTTGTTTGCTTTTTAAGTGACGTGTTCCATCACTTGAATCAACTCAATATGGATCTACAGGGCTGAGATAAAACAGTTAATGCATTTCAACGAAAAATCACTGTTTTCTGCAGATTTATGTCAAGGCAAAATGCTGCACTTTAAGACATTGCGCACTTCAGGCCTGCAAATCACAGAAGTGATGACGGGATTTATAGACGCATTGAAAACCAACTTTGCCACTTGGTTTGATAATTTCAGTATCCCTACTGAAGTGATGAGATTTGTCAAGGACCCTTTCTGTGTGAATGTTGAGGAAGAGATTGCACTGAAAGCCAAGGAACTTGTAATGTCATTGAATGAGGCGTCTTTACAACTTGAGCTCATTGACATTCAATCATCAAATGATCTGTGACAGTCATTCCAACTGGCAGGTTCTGAAAAGTTCTGGACTCAAGTCAGCCATAAGAAATTCCCTCATTCAAGGCGTCTTGCACTTTTTATCCTTACAATGTTTGGGTCAACTTACACATGCGAATCATCATTCTCACATATGTATTGCCCTGACAATGTTTACCACCTTGGTAAATCGAAAACATGTAATTTCTCTCATTAAATGGCAAGTATTGGCTAGTCTTGTTTGTTAATCAAAATAGTAAATACGGGTAACACAGGTTGCATGTTGCATGTTGCATGTTGCAGTTGGTATTATTTTGTTTTGATTCACTTAATCCCGTGCAGTAAATAGCCATTAATGTGGTATGGCTCATAGACTGACTGAGGTGTCTAATGCAATTTCAAATTATACATAATTTGCCTTGATAAAAATACTATGCACTGATGTTATAATTCTATTCAATATGTTTTCATTTACAGTATTTATCATTACCACATTTTGTTTTTGTGTGTACAGTTGATCAAAACACTTAAGTGGTTTGATCAACTAATTAAATTAGTGAAATTAATTGATATGGATGGACTGATTTTGTTGGACCATTTGAATTATATGTATTGGGCCTATCTATGTCTTAATACAAGGCAGAGATGTATGTTATGCATTTACAAAATACAATATATGCACTTGTATGTTGTTGTCGTTTACTTAACATTTATGTTAATGATTACTCAGGCCATTTTTCTAAGCCCCCTCATTTGGGATACTTTTCATTAACTGGCCCCCATTCAAAACTAATTTAATAGCCCTGGTCTATGCAATTCTTAATGTAGCATAATACACTGTCGGTGAACACCTCCAGGTTCTGATGTTTAAAGACCCCCCAGTTGGTTATATCAAAGCAGTCCTGCAGCTGCTGAGAGGCACCCTCAGGCCATGTTGCAACAGACTTTTTGATAATGGGGGCTGTTTTCCTGCGTGGGGCATATGCAGGGTTAAAAAATAGGGACACATGGTCTGACTGACCCAGATGTGGTAAAGCCCTGTAGCCTAATTTAATGTTGGAATAGACCTTGTCCAGTGTATTTGCTCCTCTTGTGGCACACTACATGCTGATAAAATTTAGGGAGTACTGCCTTTAAGTCCGTATGATTAAAATCCCCTGCTATGATCTGCACAGCGTTGGGATATGTGTTCTGCTGACTGCTAATGTTCCCATGCAAAAGTCCAATAGCTGGTTTAGCGTTAGCATCCGGGGGGATGTAAACAGCAGTTATGATGACCACAGTAAACTCTCTTGGGAGGTAAAAGGGCCTCCATTTAACAGTCACATACTCCAAGTCTGGGGAGCAGTGTCTGTCTACAATTACTGTGTTTGTACACCAGCTGTGGTTTACGTATACACAGAGTCCCCCACCTCTGCTCTTACCGGAGTCTACTGTTCTATCATGACGCTGAGCTGAGTAGCCTGCTAGCTCTATAGCAGAGTCCAAGATGGATGAACAAAGCCAGGTCTCCTTAATCAACAGAATGCAACTGTTTTCCACAGTGTTCTTTGCTGCAATCTGCAGGCACAATTCATCCATTTTATTTGCTAGGGATCTGGCATTCATGAGGAACAAACAGGGGAGCGATGTTTTGAATGGCTGCCTCCGTAGGCTAGCTAGCACTCCGGCCCTACAGCCTCGTTTTTGCCTCCTCCCCGCCAGGATGGTAATCCATGGAGAGCCGGTGCTCCTTGTTACTTCAGCTGGAATCTTGTGTATATGCAGAAACTCCGTTGTAACAGTGCGTCCGTAGCCCAGTCCGAGTTTCAGGAGCTTATGCCGGCTGTAGGTGTTATTTGCCCGACAAGATGTACATAAAACAAAAAAAACAACACATACCTAATCAGCCATACAAGGCACCCGCCGGGAAAGCACTTAGCCGCTGCAACTGTGTGCGCCGCTATGTCAAAATGCCATGTTAATGTGTAGCTACTTAAATTCAGGTCTAATTCCATGTCTACACCAAGATTTCTAGCTTGTTTGTGGTCTTTAACATTACCAATTGAAGACGAGAACTGACTTTGAATCCTTCTTCCTTGACTTCAAAAACAATGACTTAAGTTTTATCTTTGTTTAATTTAAGAAAATTCTGATTCTTAATTTGTCCAATAGTTACTCTAATCTGACCGAGATGGATTGTTTCACAAGTCCATCTGGGAAGCTGCCAATAGGAACTGTTTGTTTAGGGCGGTTTCTGTCATAAACATCTTGTCAGTTGATTGGATAAACCATTTGTCTGTCACCGTAACATCAACCACTCTGACCAACGAACCATTTGACGTATGAAATTAAACTATCGCCGCAGCCAGTTGGGAATAACTAGATCAAAAACATATTTTCTGTCTAAAAAGGCCTTGAATGCTGCTGTTCCATTTTCAATGAAGATTTAGTCTTCAGTTGAGATAAAACTGCCGATATATAGCATCATCTACGTTTACCTTTGTAGGATCTGACATTGTTATTTTCAAGTCGCGTTCTCTGTCGTCACACCTAACGACGATGCTGATTTGACAGTTCAGATGCTACTCGAACTACAATCGCTTGATCCCAGACCATTCCAGACTGATTCTCGCAGCAAAAATAAATTTAAGCTCGCAAGATCAGGATGGTCACGCAAGGCTATAGTTACTCCGCACTTGCATATGATCATAGTCCCCTGGTGACAAAGTTATGTAAATCTGTGTAATCTGCATAAATATGGTAACATATTGTTGTTTTTCATAATTAAGCCAGTGAAAGCAAGTAGATGTTAAATACCACTTTACAGGTCATTTTTGTTAGCTCAGATGTGTGATTACCTATAGACAAAGTAGTCCCTGTACTTTAGTATGATTCAAACTAGTTTAGTACTGTGCCAGAAAGTCCCACTCAGTTTTGTTAAGTAATATGTTGGGGTTGACCGTGTCAAATGCAGCACTGAGATCCAATAATACCAAGACTGAAATTCTGCCACTGTCTATGTTTAAATGGATGTCATTGAAGACCTTACCAAGAGCAGTATCTTGCTGTGGTGTCAAAATCCTGACTAGAAGACATCAAAACCGTTATCTAATCCTGCACTAAGCTTTTGAGAAACAGCAACAGCGGCTGGAAAATATGGACAAGCCTGTGTGTTATGGAACTCCATTCTATAACACACATGCTATTTCTCATCTGCTCTAGCTGTACTGTATTTGTGGCTGGAAGGATGCTATCCTCCAGGTGTGTGCTGGATTGATTTGCAAGCCATAACTTACATCAGCACCCTACGCAGAAGAGAAGGCAGAGTGAGCAGTGTCTCGTTGGATTTAACCATCCTGTTGTCCTCCGGGTCAAACTGACCCAACACTACCTCTTTGTGGAAGATAGAAGGCAGCATTTATAAAGCTTACACATACATACAATTTGCACTGCTGGCAAAACAAGGTGTGTTTGAAACCCCAGGAGAAGGCACAAAAAAAAATGAAGATAAATACACACAGCACTGACAGTAAGGAGAACCTCAAGGACAACAGGAGGGTTAAAGCAACAGTCACTGATAGCGACTGTTTTCTGAGAACAGGTTTACAACGGCCCTAATACTATTATGAAATGCAGACGATAACCCAGTACCCCAATGCAGAACTTACAAAGTAAGTTCTGCATTGGGGTCCTGGGTGCAAAATACATTGCATGCAAAATACATAAGCATGCAAAATACATTGCATTGAGACCTCAACAAACTGTTAACATGTGAAAAAGGGGCATGGAATGTCCACTTTTATAGTACTCCTTCAGGATCCAGGAAAGAAAACGTCAGTCCTGGACAAAATCTTTACATGTTTGTGACATAGTGGGTCAATATGTGTTCTCTGGGTGTTCTCCTTGTCCTACAGAAAGGAAGCAAGATGTTTCAGTTAACACAATTATCACATTTGGCCCTTTCCATCCAGACTGTGGCGGCCCTAACTTACTGAACCATTAGAGCATTACTTTGTCTTTACCCACTTCAGCAGTGAGTATTATGTGTAATACAATGGATACAAGGAGGCCTCGGGGAAGACCCAGGACAAGGTGGAGAGATTATATCTCCACGCTGGCCTGGGAACGCCTCGGGATCCCCCAGTCAGAGCTGGCCAATGTGGCTAGGGAAAGGGAAGTTTGGGGTTCCCTGCTGGAGCTGCTGCCCAACCGACCCGACTCTGGATAAGCGGTTGAGGATGGATGGATAGATAGCTTTTTCAACCTATTCCATGTCAGTCATCAAGGTTGGATGAGGCTACCACAAATTCTGCAAACTGATTAACTCTGTACTGTGCAAGTGAATGTCCCATTTCATGTCTCCCATTTTATCTGCTTCCGCTTTTGCAGCTGTCAGCCAGATAATTGTTCTCTAGCTAAGGCATCCTCAGCTCAGAGCTCTACGATAAACACTGACTGGTGATATTTCAGTACCCTCCTCTCAATCTTGAATCGTCTACCGGCAATTTCTAGCCGTGTGGCTAAGGTCTAAGTGGTAAAATTGGTAAAGGTTTGGATGTTAGCCTTAGCTATCAGTGATGAGGTAGCTAACATGGGGATTTATGTTTAACCGATCTGCAACTCATCTGCATTGAGACCGTAATTATTTGTTATACATTTGGGGTCTTTCACAACAGAAAATGGGACTGATCCCATTACACTGTCAGCTATTTTCAAAAGTTCAATAGAAACAAGATTAACCCCCCCGTTGTCCAAGGGGTCAAAATGACCCAGTGCAAATCTTTTGTGTCAGCAGAGGTCGCCAACCACAACACGGATGTATGATGTGCCACGGTTGGCTCCATCTGCAAACAGCAGTTTGCAGTAGCAAACAAGAGTAACATACCATTTTGTATGTTGTCTTGTGCATCTATTGAAGTGGTTGGTGTCCAACAATTACATTTTTTATAAAAAATTCCTCCAACATGATGACGTAAAATTTAACATACTGCCGTTAGTAAGTGGGTGTGGTTAATAAACGGGTTTGTTTCTAAAAATTACATAAAATACTGCCGGCATATACAGTGCAGTAGTCTAGTTTAACAGAACGCTTAGCATGTAGCCTTATTATGCCACTTGAGAGGGGTAGAATTGCCAAGCACACTTATGTACATTTCCTTGTGACGACATTTATTTTAGTTGTAAAAGAAACCCCTGCACCCCTCCTAGAAGGTTTGTGTCTGTCACCTTTTTTGATAATGGCGAGTTTGCACCCTTGGCTGCTGCAACAATACATTTTTATTTTTTTACAGTAATCTTTTCTGTAAGTTTGTGTAAAATAAAAACTGAGATCCAATGTAGGTAATGAAAAAAGTGATATTGATGAGGATGATATGATATTTGTGTTTAAAAATGTAAGAGTTTTATTTTATTGTACTTAAATATTGCTCCTTATATTTACAGATAATGTCTGGAAATTCCGGTGTTTTTGCTCAAGATTTGGTTGCAAATGCAAGACTTGCAATGTGATAAACATTTTCATTTTGTCTGTCTTCTTCCCCACAGTCCTCATTTGTCTTTTAAAATATTTCTTTTCCCTTTGAATATAATTCATACTGTGTTGATATTTCATATATACTTCCTGAATTTGGCCACCTTTTATGAAGCATTTGGGAATATTTTCTAAAATGAATATTTTATGTACCATGTCCCCTTCAATGCTCTTATTCACTGTAACTGTGGATTCTCTATAAATGCTGAACAAAAAGGAAATAATCACCGCTGTCTATCTGTTTCACTGGATTTGATTATATTATAAATATAAATGACAGAACTGTAAGTTTTGTAGAATGTTTAAGACTATTTCTCTCAAATTTGTCAAAGATATTCAAGCACAATTACCCACAAATATACCACAACATCCAAATTCAAGTCAAGTTGATTATGTATATAGCCCTTAATCACATTACAGTCTCAAAGAAGTTTACAAGCCCACATTTCACAAGGAAACAAATGACACCCCCTTAACCTGCTCCTTACCTCGAGCAAGGAAAAACTTCCATAATAACCCCATGGGTAAAAAAGCAAGCAGATGTACTGAATCACACAGTTTGTTAAAGTCCACAATCCAAGCTTGTAAATCAAAGGCAGTCCAAAGTCTATATCCGGGTAGAAGAGCAAAGGTGGCAGGTGGAAGCTAGGTCCAGTAACAGGCAGGGAGTCAAGAACAGCAAGGAAAACTAAACTAGGACTGTTGTGAGGCAAGAAACGGCGACAATCTGACAACGGGTGCAAGTAGGAGCAGGGTAGAAGAAGCCAGCAGGTGATTAGTAATTGGGAGCAGGTGGGACTGATTACAGGTAATAATAGATGGACGTGATAGGTAGAACCAAGCTGGGGGCGGGGTGAAGGGAGTCAGTGGCAGGGGAGAGAGAGACCACTAGACCGGAGCCCTGACAATTATTCATGTATTGCTTCATAAGTAAACAGCAGAATCTTAAAATCACATCTGAGAAACTGGTAGCCAGTGGAGTTCAGCAAGGATTGGAGGTTAAAAATGATCTAGTTCTAGTCAAGATTAGAGTAGGCCATAGAGTAAACCAGGCCCAGGGGGCCTAATCGGTAGAATAGGGAGAATTCCCAGTGGGCCACTCAAGGATTCTTTTGTGTTTTTTTGTCACGTTAGTCTATCTTCTCTATAGGCTACACACGTTCAGCATTCTGACACCGCAGCCTCTGCATGGGTTGCACCATGTGATGGAGTTCTCCCCTCCCAAATAGAGTTGGTTGGGTCCATAGCCCGTCTTTTCCAAAACATTTTCTCAGACAGGCTACCGATAACTGGGCCGGCCCTATTGTAACCATACGCGTCAGGGAGGATGGATGGGAGGAAGAGGCCAGGAGGGGCTGAAAAAGCCAGGTTGGAAAAAATAAAGGCACTGGAGGAGGATGCTGCAAAATGTGCCACGCTTACCAATTAATTTTCAAGAGGCCAAACACAAGTGACAACTGGTAAAGAGAGATATAGGCCTAATGATTAGCCTTAGCAACCTAATTATTTGGCTAATATCTTTTTAGCGTTTCGCAATAGCCTAAAATGTTACATTTAATTATAATATTAGCCTTTTTGTATATGTATATTTTGTAATATATGGCGATTCATAGACATAACAAAACTAAAGGTTGATCTGTGTATGCAGTAAAATGATTCTAAATTGTTTTGTAATGTCTGAGCAGCAGATAAGCCAGTCCCCCACTGAAAATGATGAGCCTGAAATGTAGAGAGGATAACAGAGTAAACTATATGAATTAAAGTTATTTAATGTAAGAAAGAGCAGAATATGACAGTACACGATAAACCAATATGCTAGTGATGGGCAATCCGACTCTTTTTCGTGAGCCGGCTCATTTGACTCAGCTCACTGAAAAGAGCCGGCTCTTTTGGCTCTCAAACGGCTCTTTAACCTTTATGATGTCCTCCGGGTCAAAATTACCCAAATCACTAGCTCTCTGTGGCAGATAAAGGGCGCTAAACGTATTTCTACAGCTTACAGCTTACTTATGATGTGTCGGAGGACAACAGGAGGGTTAGAAAATAAATGTTTTAACTACGACATTGACTATGATAGGTGTGAAAACAATTCTAATTAAATTATTAAATGATACCTTAACCACATTTGTCTTGTGGTGCATTGGTTTGCACCAAAATGCATTGATTTGTTATGAAAATGAATACTATTAAACATTTGCATTTAAAGTGTTACTCATGCAGTATAGTTAGTAGACACCGCGTGTTTGATTGACAGGAACAGAATGTGAGGCTGATCAGACAGTTAACCCTCGTAATGTACTTGGAAATATAGTATTTAGCCACACGGCGGCGCCATCTGATTGTGATTTGTGTGTTTTTTCATTTGGCATTGCTGTGTGTGGAATAGTGGAATATTTTTTGTTAATTTCTCAGCTTAAGTGAATTATTGTTTAACCTTTACATTGTTTGTTGAACCATGGTATTAATAAAGATACAGGATAGTAAGCCCTGAATTGTTGCTTCATTTATCCAATTTCCACCACCATGGAAAAAGTGGACCAGTCTTGGGCCTGAAACTCCTGGGCTGATAAGTGGCCCCACTCCGGCACTGGAGTAAACCAACTAAACCTCATCTTCATTATGAAGAGCTACTGCCCAACACATATGTCCCACTCCTCTCTCCTAAGGCCTGTTCCATGAAACAAATGTACCATAAGGCAGGCTGATTTTGGTAAGTCTGACTTATTTTCTGCTGATTTGGTTCCATGAAGCAAGTTCAACATAGTCCAAGCTCAGTAACTCTGGCAACAAATGCTGAGAAACTAACCTGGTCTGGTGCATGCTAATTGTCTGGCTAAGCCTATATTGTTGCTTAACCCTCGTGATGTCCTTGAAAATATCGTATTTGGCCACATGACGGCGCAATCTGATTGTGTATGATTTGTGTGTTTTTTCATTTGGCATTGCTGTGTGTATTTATTTATTTATTTATTAATTTTTTATTTATGTATTTATGTTGGTTTTTTGTGCCTTTTAACCCTCCTGTTGTCCTCGGGTTAGAAACTCACACCTTGTGGTGCCAGCAGTGAACATCAAAAATCTGTGTAAACCGTAGAAATAGGATTGGCAGGAGGGTTATTGTCATTACCATTAGCATTATAACCGTGGGAGTCAGGACCATATGTTTTACTGTCTGTAATGTTGTTCTTACTGATTGCTACCTTCCCTCTAGCTTTGGCAATACGGTTTCAATAACTGTCTGCACGATTAATCGGAATAAGGGTTAGGGAGAATGTTTCTGATGGACACCAACTGCATCAAAACAAGTACTCCTACTTCTCTTCACAATGCGGCGTAACACCACGTGATGCAGAGCAACAGGAAGTAAAATCAAAGCAGCATGGATGAAAGTCACCAGCAAGTGGCGGTGTGAGAGGAATATATTATGGCTGTAAAAGTAATGCAATGTACTTTTAACAGCATTAATATTAAGTTGCTGTTAACGCAGGTTTTTATTACACTGGTATTACAGGGTAGGTAATTATAGGGTAACGTAAGAAGGACTATGTCATCTTTTTGCAGCTCGATCAGTTGGGTTCTGTTTTGTTTTAAGGTAGATCAGCTGTTTGGATGCTGTTTCCATCCCGTGTTTCGAAATGATAGACGAATATACTGTATACCACTGTGTTAGATAGGGGGGGATAACTGTTATTGTATTGGAAGTGAGTACAGATATGTGAAGGCCAGAACACCAGGCAGCTGAGTTAAGGGAACATAACTCCATATATGGCAGAACTGTCAGCTGTAACTCATCAGTCCCGATGGGCAATGGTTGTAATATGAAAACAACATCTATGTCTGCTCCAGTTGGGGGCTACACTTTGAATGCTACATAATCCCTGGGACAGGGAGAAAAAAAAGAGTGAGAGAGACTTCATGCCCTGACACCTTGTGTTATTGGCTAGGGGTAGAACTCTGACCCAGGACCTTGAACTTCTATTCTGTATTTCTGTCATTAAAGCTGATTTTTGTGAAATCACACATTGACTTATTCCTCCTTTAACTCCAAACAACACAGAAACTGGGAACTGAATTAGGCCAGATTTCTTTAGTAGTTAGTCTTTTTGTCTGCTTTGTATTTAAAATTGGACCAAATATATGAACTACCCTTTCTCCCTAGCATGTTGTGTCACTGTGCATCATCAGAGTTCACATCCTGCACAGTAGAGTATCCTGGTGCAGATGTGCACCTGTACCATTAACACTGTACCTGTACTCACAGTAGAGTATCCTGACGTGCACCTGTACCATTAACACTGTACCTGTACTCACAGTAGAGTATCCTGGTGCAGACGTGCACCTGTACCATT
>JAODUG010093068.1:0-10411 GCA_027564795.1 Aphredoderus sayanus | reverse complement strand
CTCTGGTCCTGAGGGACCAGTACACATGGTCCTGAACGTGAGCTAGAAAAGGATTCTTTCAAGTGCATGAAAACACCTCATACTGTAGCTTACACTAGCTAAAGGAAACAAGGCGAACCTACCATTTGTCCTTTGAACAATACTCTCCCACCCCAATGTTCCTTCCCAGCATGCCTTTAAATGTCACTGCAAAAGGGTGGAGTGGGATTAAATGATATTTTAATTTGTCAACACACTGTGTTTTACTTGCCTCATTTTCCTGAGGTAAAAATATCCATGAAGGTTCATGACTCTAACTTTAACCAAATGTTAAAGCTCATTTGTGAGGAAGAACACTTTGTATTGACACTGTCGTTTTAACACACAGTGTTAAAAGAAAAGACTGGAGTCTAACTAACGGCACTCTACATGCTGACAAAACATCTAATACTTGTTTGATGGCTGTTTTCAGCTTGCACCGCCACAGGGGAAGAAGTGAAGGGTTTTCTTCCAAAATGAGAGACCCATCGTTTGAAGGTGACTCATACTCTTGAATGATGATTGATGGCAGAAAATTAGACCATTTTCTGATACTATTTGAAGCAGTCTTTGATTGACAAAATGATAACGCTTTCTCAGACTGCATTCAACATAGGTAAACATTATCTTGGTGCCAAATTTGTTCTGTCTCTAGCCTGTCTGACGATGCCAACAAGGTCTAGCATGCTGGCATACTAGTCAATTCTTTCCACACATGGGTGAACACACGTACACAAGCACACACAGCTTTAATGTTTTTCACACTTACACACACACACACACTGATACAGGCTTACATGGACACAGAATTAAAGTGAACACTTGTGACAGTGGCCCGTCATGCATGGCTTAATGCACACACAAACACACACGTGTGCGCCATAACAAGACATCTGTGTCAAGGTCAAGTAGGTGCCCCACTGTATCAGTGGCTGTCAGGACCCCTGTGCTTTGTGGGTACTTACCAAACACAAGCAACCAACAGGCTAGTGCATCTGGCTCATTAAAGCCCTCTGAATATTTCATACAGGCTCGTGCCAAGACTGTGTGTGAAAATATGTAGATATCTCAACCCGGCTGGTTGGGGGATACGGGGTGTTACCCTCTTGCAGGAAATATGCCAGAATTCATCAATTCTTTATGTTTGCATTGCAATGTAAGGGAGATAAGTGGCGTTATATTTTCTCTCTGTCTTCAATATTTAATGTAATCACTTATAACAAATTGTCCCCCAAGGCCAATTATAGGATTACTAAGGCAGGAAAGTGTTCCACTGATAGAATGATGATAGTAATTCATTAGTCAAATTTTTTTTCAGCAATGGTTTTGAAATTTATGTTCAGATGGAAATTATTGAACTTAAATCAAATATTCTGAAAGCAGTCTGTTTGCTGAACTCTCTCTACGATTAACATTTCTTAAAAATAAATGTAAACATACAAATACAAATCAATCTACAGATTTAAACTCACATGTTTGCAGTGTGGGTGGATGTGTTGTGGTTAAATTGACCTGTTATTCTTGACTGTGAAAGCTACTGGTTGTTTAAAGGACTTCACTGTATAAATACCATGCCTCTCAGACAGCTAACATAGGTTGCACATCTGTTAAAGGTCGACTACACACTCGTTACAGAGCGCATGTATGACGTTGAGCTACATCTACTGTGTATAGGTCATAGAGCATTTTACTGTAACACAATAGCTTTTATTTTTTATGCCAATTCTACCACATAAGCCCTAGATCTGTCTGACAGATAAAGCAGCACTTAATTAATCATGTGAAACATAGTGCTACAGTATGAACACTTTACACACTTAAAGTACCATGAGAGCATTGCCTCTGAGTCAGAAGCAACACAATAAAAGAAAAGCATTTTTGTTATTGCAAGGCGATTTCTACAACTTATAAATAATAACTAATGAAAATGTGTTCCTTTGTAATAAACAGAAATGTGTATGGGGCGCCTCTGTCCGTGGTTCTGAAATTACAGTCTGGTTCCATTCTAAGAAAATACACATACAGGCCTACAATATGTTCCTCGTTGTCTATCACATGGTTTCAATGTCTTAACTGTTAATTGTTAACATGTGCACGTTATTTTGGAAAGCTTTTCTTGAGCAGATCATTAACAGTCAGTGACAGTGACACAAATTTCACAGATAGTTAATTTTGTGTCACAAAGTGTCACATCTAGGCTAGTCATTTCAGGTTAGGGGACAGGCTTTTCCCAACTCTCTTTATACAGAACTGTATAGGCATAATTCCGTTCATATGGAGACCTGCTACGTCTCACACCTCGCTATCCTTTCACAGACGCATTCATTCTTTTGGCTCGTATCCACGTACACACACCACACATGTACTGTATGGTGCAAACAGACTGGCAGTTAACTGCCTTGCTTTCATATAATCTCCTGCAGAACTTTACCTCCGTTCCCACCCACCATTTCAGCCCATTGGATGACGATTATAAAGGCTATTACAGTAGCCTAAGTGGAGTTATCTTTAGTGGAATTTGTTTAACAGTCGTTTGCACCATGCGCACTTTTATGATCACCGCTTTTTTGGCGGTTTCTTATTCCTACAACATAGTGAGAAAACAATTCCCATCACACGTATGTAGGCTGCATTCAAACGGAAACGACCAGCGTTTCATGATAGTGAACTTTCATACAATGGCATTCGTTTGCGTGGGAGTCTTACCTTGCAGGGCACCAGGACAGCTAACATCACTAGAAGGAACATGGCACTGAAGAGATGCATTCTAGTCGAAATGACAGCGTTCCAGCCAACACTGCTGTTCTGCTGATATGTGCCCTCACTGGGGCGGATTCTTCAGAAATATCCCTTTAATGCTGTGTCTCGTGGACGCGACCAACCTCATCACCAGCCGGTACGCTGGGTTAATTCTACACACTGACGCAAAGCACGGTAAAAATAAAAACCCGTTGTGTGCCTTTTGATTAGGCTACAGACCCTTTGTGGGTGGTGAAAAAAGAAAAACTCGAATCTCGATATCGAAAAGTCTCCAAATAACTGCAAAAAGCAGACACCGTTTCTATCCAGCAAATTTGCGATTCAGCAAGAAGAACAGAGAGTCGCAGAGGTTGGAAGGTGATGGCTGTGCTAGCGAGGTGCCGACGCTAGGAGCAGCACGTCTACGTACTGGCTGTTGATTCAAAGAAGTAGCCTGCCGCTGTTTGATGCAGCGCGCACGCTTAGCGTGTGCGTGTGAGAGAGGGATAAAAGAGCGAGAGACACAGAGAAACGCGGGGGGTGGGCGGTGGGGGGTGGACGACAACGACAGACTTGGTGACTGAAGCAGAGAGACAGATAAAGAGACAGTACCAGACAGTATTCTTTCAGTAGGACACATAAAGTGGGCTAACTGGGCTGGCATTTAGGACTGAGATAACACCCCTTTATCAGCACAATGGGGCTGATTGAGGCTGATAATGTGCAATATTGAAGATCAACATGATGATTGCCAAAACATTGCCACCAGCATTTGAGCTTTCAAGTGTGTTTGCTCAGCCTATTACAGAACATGCAAAAATAGAGGCATTCTCTGGCGTCTGGTGCAATGATGAGTAATCTCTTGATGATAAAGATAATGAATGTCATTGGCCAATAGGGATAATTTAACAATGTTATTGATTTTATTATTTTAATGCTCATGGTGATGGTTTGTATCTGTGTGTTTGGATAGGCTGGGCTGCTGGGTTAGTCTTTTAGACTCTTGTGGTACATTATTTAGTGGCCCTCAAGTGAAACGTTTAACAGATCATTGCTGTGTTATGTGTGTGTGTGTGTGTTACTCTGTGCTAACATGACATCATGTTTTCTACACCTCTGCCGGTGGCCCATGACTCTCCAGCTTTACTCAGTCTGTATTTGTGGCCCTTGGCAGTATTGAATTGAGCATGAATAATATGGCACCCACTGTCCATTCTGAGCTGATTCCTAAATATTCCAGCAGTTGGCCTTGCTCAGATACAAGCAGGTGTATGGGGGAGGACAGTCTTTTGGTTAGGGCGGTTGATTCCCAGGCAAAGGGTTGTGGGTTTAATTCTAACAAGTACATTGTAAGTAATTTTGTGCTGTTTATTTTTTCTTTAAAAACAATAAGAGCCAAACCGTGTCTAAAGAAATACATATGAGTCATTGTCCCAGAAGGCGTAGCCTACTACTTTACACAGGAATTAATGAGATACTGCATTAACAATGCTGGCACCATTCATGTTCAATCTACCCTACAGGAGGTTTGTCAAAGGAGAATTGCTGTTCTGATGTTTCTCTCCTTTTGCTGAGGAGACTAACTGGAGATTCTCATTCTTGTAAAACTCATTCATGTACCATTTGTTTGCTAAAATCCCTTAGGATAAATAATCAAGCTTAGCAGGAAACATTGGGCTTCAACTGAATTTCACCCAAAAGTAAAAAGTGGCAAATCTATGACTGTTTCTAAGGATATATTTTATTATATAAAGAATGTTTTTATTTTATTTTGTATTACATTTGTAATTTTTCTTTAAAAATATTTACATTGAGAGTAAAATAATTTGAGAACCACTACTGTACTCTAGTGCAAACGGACACCTGTTGTACTCACACATGGAAGCTGCCTCTCCCCGGTGCCACACAGTAAACCTGTGTGACTGAGAATAATGTAGGAGCCTACAGCAGCTTGGCTGAGTAAAAGTGACATTGAGTCATTGCGCGGGGTCAAAGAGCCAGCCTGTGTAATGGCCATGCTGGGGAAATCCACTGTACTAACAATGTTCTGCAACCCCCCCCCGCCCCCCCCCTTCCCCGCCGTCTCCGTGCAGGCCCCTGTTCCACAGACCTGGGGGGGCTCAGAGGATATTTGAGGTAAATGGAAACAAGGCATGACCCATTTGTCAAAGAAACAGGCTGTTTCTCTCTTCATCCCCCCAGCCAGACCATGGTGAGGCAAAGAGAGGAGGGAGAAGATAAACCCTCTGGCCTGCTGTATGTCCTCTCAGGCACAGCCACATTGTCTCTCACTCCATCTCTCTTGCGCTCTCACTCGCCCTCTCTCGCTTTCCAGCTGACTGCACTCTCTGAAGGAGGAGAGGAATGAAAATGTTGTCCTGTTATACCCATCTCGCCCGCTGTTGTTCATGTTTCAATCTCACCCTTTTTATATTTTATCTCCTTGCTCTTTGTGATTTCTCTTTCCCAAGTCATTTCTCAGTAGGGTTAGTATTTAGCTCCAGGCTTTATAGGGTTGTTAAGCCATGTCACCATATAGATGTGTTGAATATACTAGGCAATGTTCATTTTTATTCCATAATGTACAGTACTTAACAAATAACTGATAACATTCATCACTGACTGCTGTTTTAAAGTGCTCTGTTCTTGTTTATTCAATATTAAGCATTGTTGTACTCACTGTAAAGTATTAAAGGGTAAGTAAGTGATGCTGCAGAAAGATTGTTATATATAATATTTGAACTTATGAAAACAAAAACACCTCTCCCTTCAATGCTCAGATGCTCCGCCCCCCAAAACAGGCTTGGATAGTGTTGTGTTGGGCGGGCTCTGCACCACTTTGTAGAGCCAGGGCTGTGTAGGAACACCAGATTTATTTTCAGCACACACACTAAATGGACAGATAGGAGATATGAGGAGATATTCGCTGATTTTGACTAAAGGTTTATTAGCTTATCACCTTTAAACAAATTGTGTAGTGATACAGTATGCATATATGAAAGTTACAAGATCATGTTGTCAACCATTATAATAATTGCTCTTTATTTTGGTAACTTTTGGTAATTTATTTGGTGTACAGTAAATTGTCCTGTTTTTGAACATACTATATACAGTACCTAAACCATTAAATCTTTGTTGTTATTCATCAGACTGGTAGAATCCTATAAGCATCTATAGCATCCATTGCTTGCTTTTAATTCTTTATTTAATTACTGTATAGTACACAGTAGGCGTGCAGGCATTTGTGTGTGTGCGTGCGTGCGTGCGTGCGTGCGTGCGTGCGTGCAGAGGTGCACTGGTCTGCCCACCCCACAGGCACTCCATCACTCACCACCTTGGCGGTGGAGACAGGAACGTTTGTATTGAGTCACCCTTGCCAAGCCTGTCATTATATAGATTTTCAATTTCCAGAAGTTTATTCTGTCCAAATAATTATATAGGCTGCGAGGATTTCAAACAACTCCCCGAGAAGGAGCAAGGCTTGAGCTGCAGAAAGGAGCACACTGTGCTGTTGATAGTTAGAGGGGAGATTAGACAAGCCGACTGGCCATGGCACACCAGACAGCCTTAATCGGCACACACAAACCTCCACGTGCAGTCTAATTGGATTTCATAAAAGGTGGGGTGCTAGCAGAGGCTTCATCCATCCAGTTAACTTTGGAATCATTCCCGCAGGAGAGCTTGCGGTGGTTATTGATTGGCATAATACTGCATATTTATTATGCAACAGGAGTGTAAGACCATATGCTTGAGTTTTCAGAAATGTACATCTGCATTAGTCCAATGGGCACGCTGGATTTAATTAAAGCGGCTAATGCCATCAATCTTTGGCTTCAATGTAAAGGCCACTGAACAATGCACAATAATAATGTACAATAATGTACAATATGTAATAAATATGTGTAGAAACAGGCATATGTCATCTGTAGCAACAGGATGAGGGTAGTCCCAAGCATTGATTTAGAAACGTGCCATTCTGCTCTGCTGCATGCAGAGCATATAATTCACAATGAACACAACGTCAACTTGATACATGATAAATATAAGCTGCTTAAAACCCTGCATTTTGGTCTCTCCAAACCACAATTCCATTGTGCTGCCAAATGTGCAGCCAGAGCTATCACTCCTCCGCCGCCCATTTCTTTCCTTCTGTTTCAGCTGCTTATGTCTTTGGGTAACTAGCAGATTATTGCAGTCTAATTATCTCTGATAGAATTAAAACAGAATTCCAAAACTCTTGAGTGGAAGCTGGTGGAACATGTTACAGTGCTCCCTCTCATAACATTGGCAAGTGTTCTGCTTTCTGACCACTACGTTTGGAATAGCGGACATTAAAGCCAATGTAAGGCAGGTTAAAAGGTTAACGGAGCCCAGTTGCTATAGCAATGCAATCACCCAGTTGTGTGTGTGTGTGTGTGTGTGTGTGTGTGTGTCTGTATTGAGGGGGACGTGAAACCTATATGACTCCTGAAGATGGAAGTAAACATAGATTTTCACACCCTCTCATAGACCGTTTCACTTTACTGCCTGCAGGTAACCACGGCAACCAGGGCATGGCTCACCGGGGGCCACTCTGGTTTGGCCCCAGCTACGCTCCATATCTGCGCTTCGCCAAATCCATCAAACATCATAAATCTTCATTTAGATTAACAGCACAGGGTTGTGCTCAGGCCACCGTAGCAAAACAATACGCAGGCAGAGTGCTGCCCTCCCATACACTCACACAGATCAAGACACGCGGGCAGACACACAGGCTACCACAAGGTCCACTGCAGGCTTAGCTGCCCAGGCACACACACACACACACACACAACATGTGGACAAACTCTCAGACCTGCACACAACATGTAGAACACGGAAGCACACACACACACTTTCTCTTTCTCTCCATTCAAGCCTAATGCTCCATTCTGTCTCTTGCAGGGCTCAGGCACTCCCTGAGTTGTGCTTGTAGCCTGTGTTTGTGTTTAATTGGATGAAAAAGATGATGCATAATGCGGGAAGGGGACACACACGAGGGAACCAAAAGCCATGTCACCCGCGGCAACACAAACCAGCCGCTACTTGTTGTTGACATTTTATCTCCGCTGTTTCTTTTTCTGCTCCACTGATACAAAGGCAGCTCAGTGCCTAGCATGTTTTTAATGCTAGGCATGAAAGGCATTTTTCACTGGAGCCTTTTCCTGCTGCAATGTTCCCGAGCATCCCAATATTTCACTGTGTGTGTGTGCATGCGTGCGTGTTTGCGTGTCTGTGTGTGTGTGTGTGTGTGTGTGTATGGGCGCACGTTTGAGTGTGCATACAACGCACCGGACAGACGCAGGCTTCTCTCTGATGTAGAGGAAGAGCTTTGATGCGGGTCGCGCATGCAGGTTGTCTCCATTAGGCGTGGAGGGGGGTTTGAGAGGGCTGTCGATGGTGCGTAGCCTCGCCGAGAGAATCAGTCTGGAAAGGCTAGGGATCATTGCGACTGTAGTCCAAGTAGCATCTGAACTTTCAAATCAGCGTCGTCGTTATGGCTACGGGCGTGGTTTAGGTTTGAAGACAGAGAAAGCGAGCTATTCCCAACTGGTTGCGGCAAAAGTTTTATTATAACGCCATATTGGTTTGAGTGGTTTTACTTATGGTGACAGACAAATGGTTTATCCAATCAACTGACAAGATGTTTATGAAAGAAACTGCCCTAAAACAAACAGTTCCTATGGACGGCTTCCCAGATGGACTTCTGTACAACAATCCATCAGGTTAGATGGTGCAGACTTCCTACACAAATAACCCGTAGCACCTCAGCGCCCCTACAATTGCCTTCTGCTGGAGATCAACGGGGATAATAACAGCCCTATTGTAATTCGGAAAACATCTGCGACCAACGTGGAGATCATAAGACTTCCAATGCGTTTGCCTGTGTTCAATAAGGCAGACAAACAGGGGGCATGAAAAACAAAGACAGATACCGTCACCTGACTTGTAATGTCTCCCAAATCAATGCTAAGGTTAAACCCCTATCCCTGTTTTCTCCCTCTGCCTCAAGGTAGACGTCGAGGACGTAAAGTGCACACAATGCCTTCTTGCCATTTAGTTGTGAGGATGTAATGTATACGCATAGGAAACATGCACCTTGTTGCCTTATGTCACAGAGAAAAGACACGCCAGTTGTGGATGAGGGAAGTCTAGCCTGGCTCCGCCCAACTATTAGCCTGGTGTAACAAGACCCAAAATGCACTTTTTGAATAAGGTCTGGGCCAGTGCTTGTCAACTATCTCAATGTGGCCAATTCTGATTGTTACTGTAACATGAATCATTATAATGGGTAAATTAAAGGGAGCCTATATACTGTAAGTCATTCTGGAGAAAGCTTGTTGATATTTGTAGTCGATCAACACAAAAACACCTCTCCCTTAAATGCCATATGGTGCTCCATCAGAAGCTGTGCCCACCATACGTTGGAAATGCATTGTGAAGGCAAGAATATTGTTGTGTGGTGTGGTCTGCACCACTTTGTTTGTGCTCTTGTTTACGGCACCAGGGCTGTGTACCTAAACATCTGCTTATTTTTTCAGCACAGAGAACGGACAGCTAGCGGACCAATGAGATATTGGTGAATTTGACCAAAAGTGTATTAGCTTACAATAGCTTACTATACCTAGATAAACTGACACTATTGCATTGCATTGTAGCCTACAATTTGTTTATTTTTTTCGGGTCACCTCAAAGTAGCCTACCATACAGTAGGTATATGTATCTGGTAGCTAATAGGCTACACACTATAGCTAATGAAAAGTAAATTCACTCAAAATACTCTGATTCAGTTGTAATGTTATTTTAGTTGCAGAAAGATGCTCTCAACCAACCTCACTCTATTTCTAAAGTTTACTGCAAAAACATTGCTTTCCCCCTTTGCTCAATTGAATGCAAAACATTTAAGACATTGTTAAAAAGCACAAACACATGTAGGCTACACACTAGACGATCCTAACAATTATTATTACTTACTTTGCGAGTCATGTAGACGAAACAGATGAGGCACATGTTTTGGCATACATTTACTGTATAATAATAATAAACATAATCATAAATAAATCATAATGAATATGTCTAGGACCGGAAGTGTACGTGCCAATAGAAACGCATTACTTTTGCATTCAAAGGTGCGCAGCCTGCATTCTGTACCAGTAATGGTCAGAAGAGCGTGGCCGCCAGATATTAGTAGCCTACTCCGGGAGGCGTCAGGGAGAGGTTAGTGGGATGAAAGAATGATTTCCCATAATTAAGCAGATAGACGCGATTACAGCAGCTTATCCACAGAGCGCTGAACTGCCTGCATACAGCTTCATTATGAAGCTAAATGCTTTGAATTGTCACTGACGGCTTAATTACACTTCGGTGGTGGAACAAATGCTTTTGAGCCATCGCTCTGCAGTGCTCAGACCTGCTCCCCAAGACGCCTGCACTGTTTCTATGTTCTTCCTTTGTAGCTTCCTCACCTATTTCCTACACAGTTCATTTTCTCCTCCACAAAGAAATGTGCCTATTGCCCATTCATGAATATTAGTGTGTCTATGTTAATACAAGAAGCAGTGTGTGTGTGTGTGTGTGTGTGTGTGTGTGTGTGTGTGTGTCAGAGAGAGAGAGAGAGAGAGAGAGAGAGAGAGAG
>JAODUG010093057.1:0-11822 GCA_027564795.1 Aphredoderus sayanus | reverse complement strand
CTGTAGAATTAGGTTTAGCGCCTTCTATCTGCCACAAAGAGCTAGTGATTTGGGTTATTCTGACCCAGAGGACATCACGAGGGTTAAAGTGAAAGTAGAGGCAGGTAAGCATACTTGGGAATGGATACAATCAGTCCTGCTAGTAGAGATCTAGTTTGGCTTAAGTTAAAATCTTGAACTTAAAGAGCACTCTGAAACCAAACAGTAAGGATGGGTGGGCTAGTCTGGGTAGTTCTGTACTTGCACTCCATTTAGTTCCAACTACTGCTGTGTGACATACAATACATCACTATCATTTTGTACTAAATGTCCTGGAACTGCTAATGGAAAAGGCTTAATATGCTGAACCATTAGTTAATCAGTGAAATAGCACTGACATTTATTTATATAAAATGTTTGCTTCAACTGATGACTTCATTTTGCATTTGCATACAAACTGCTTTGGGCAGTGAATGAAGCTTCGGATAGGAAATAAAAAACAGCAAAGCATTCACACAATATTTAGAGCACAGTCTGTAAATAGCCTTTACATATAGGCTAAAGCATAATCAATTTGTAGATTTCTACAGTTGTAGTAAAAAACCTTAATGCTGAGATGATGGCCATTTATTCAGTGGTATTTTATTAATGTAAAGCTGTGAAAATAAACATCTGTAAAAACACGGCAACGGCCCTTTAACCAATGGTAGTGCAACATCAGGAGCATTTCAGAATGAGATGACCAGCCCTCCGAGTACCATTCATTTCACAATTTGACACATTGCACTGACATCACTTTGCTAGCCAACTGTACAACAGGAAAACTCAATAGGTCATGCACTGGCCTTTCTTGTTGATTCTACAGCCCTAGCAAGCTAATTAAAAAGGGAGCAGACTGCAGCATCACCAGGTAAAAGGTGAAAACAAGAGGATGTCTATACTGGTTCACCGAGTAATTGGAGAGCTGCACAATTTAACCAAGACAGCTCCAAAGGCTGTGTTGTATGAAAGCAGTAGCCTGCGAATATAAAATACAATTACTTGGACTGTATCTAAAAAAGGAACTGATCGTATTGGATTTTGAGCACACGAAGGGATCATATTGGCCGAAATGCAATCTCGGGGAAAGAAATTTGATATCAGACGACAAATTAGCTATTCGTCCCAGATTGTTAACCACAAGCCTTGGGACCATCAGGAAAATTATGAACTTTTAACCCTCGTAATGAAAAAATCTCATATTTTGCCACCTGGCGGCGCCATCTGATTGTGTACGATTTGTGTGTTTTTCAATTGTCATTGCTGAGTGTATTTAATTCTTTATTAATTATTTCTTGTATGTATTTGTGTTGTTTTATGTGCCGTTTAACCCTCCTGTTGTCCTCGGGTTTCAAACTCACACCTTGTTGTGTCAGCAGTGCACATCGTGTGTGTGAATTGTAGAATTAGGTTTAGTGCCTTCTATCTGCCACAAATAGCTAGTGATTTGGGTCATTCTGACCCAGAGGACATCGAGGGTTAAGAATATATTGTCCATCTTGGTGTCCAGTCACCTAATGCTACACAGGATACAGAATAATAATAATCCTGATTCTGTGCCTGATTTCCCCCTTCCGATGCCGGTCAGCAAAGCCCCCCCATTTGTTGATGGCTCTACCAATTCATTATCCTGTGGTGTGGCGCATGTTCAGAGTGGATTAACGATCAAGGCCTCACCGATCCGACATTGCAAATATTAAACATGTTCAATATTTCCAATCTGAAACCCTTTAATGTTGGTGGAACGCCGAGGACAGCGGAGTATGCGAGTACGACTTCACAACAGAAGTCAATTGCAGCAAAAAGTCGAAGTGTGTATTTTATGCAGATCACATGGGAAAAGTATTCTCATTTTCATGCCGTCGCAGCGAATTTGTCCACCATCTTCAGTTTTTCTTTATGACTGAACAAAGCTAGAAAAAAAAAATCTTTAAAAAATGATTGCAAAAGCACGTCTGCCATGTTTGTTTACACTAAAGCCCCGATGTTTCTCACACTCGGCATGCGTTACAGTTCATGGCTTCAGGGTTGGCCTTGTTTTGGGAAGGTGCAATTGTCACAAATCAATTCCAAGGTTATCTATCAAGCTAAAGAATGATATCCATATATTTAATAGTCCTTGTGGCATTCTTAGGGTGAAAATGACCCAAATAACTAGCTCTTTGTGGCAGATAGAAGGCGCTAAACCTAATTCTACAGCTTATAGAGACATGTGATGTGCACTGCTGGCACAACAAGGTGTGTGTTTGAAACCTGAGGACAACAGGAGGGTTAAAAGGCACAAAAGCAAAACACCACAAAAACAAAGAAATAAAGAAATACACACCGAAATCCCAATTAAAAACACAAAATCATACAAAATCTGATGGTGCCGATGGGTGGCCAAATACGATATTTTTAAGGACATCACAAGGGTTATCATATAATACATGACATCATATTGAATGTGTCAATAAGTACAATAAGCATTTGGCTTTACAAGACTAAGAACTCAAAAACCTGGTTCATTGTGTTGCACTGCATCTGTCTGCATGTCATGCATTAACATACACTAAATGTCTATTTGTTTATGCCCTAACTTACCACGCCGCTTCAAAAGGCATTTGTGGTTTATGTGGCGCTCTGCCTTCTCTCCCACACATAGTTCTTGCAGTGCTAGGTTGGAACTATAGTACATGCTTTCATTTATTATATTAGGACCTTAGTTGCAGCTTGATGCTGGCAGTTTTTTTTAGGACATTGACCTTTCTGAAAAGATACTTTGTGTCTAGAAATCATATTGTGGTTCAAACTAGCATTACCAAAATGTTTGAAGAAACTGCGAGAGCTTGTGCATTTCTGAATGCTTTGCACTCTACTCATCCCCCCTACCCCAATGCAGTTCCATGCCCAGTAGCATTTTAAATAAACTGAGCTGGGGCAGATATTTGCAAATGGATCTACTGTACCTCCCAATGCCAATGTATTATCAATATATATAAAATATAGATTGCGTTAACCCTTCTGTTGTCCTCGGGTTTCAAACGCACACCTTGTTGTGTCAGCAGTCATGTGTGTGTAAGCTGTAGAATTAGGTTTAGCTCTGCCACAAAGAGCTAGTGATTTGGGTCAGTTTGACCCGGAGGACATCATGAGGGTTAAGCACATGTTATTATATTTACATATATTTTAGTTTAGACAACATTTTAATCATCTGTTTATTAAAGTTATTTTGCTACCGTACAGCAACCAGTTCAGTTTTTAATTGAATGTATTTGGTTGATTATTGGTTAAGATATTGTAAAGCTAAACGCCTTTGGACACCAATTATGTACAGAAAAGTAAACTTTAGGAGTTTAAACTAGGATAAATTATAATTAGCAACTGTCCAGCTGTGCATTAATTATAGTGCACAAGTGATGGCCCCTGTGATCAAATAAACGCTCTCATCATTTTATCACTTTAATTATGCCTATATCACCAGTGAAAATAAACAAAATACAAGGTGCAATGATGTTAACTGCAGCTAGTGGGTGCATTAAGACAACAGGTGGCAATGTCATATTTAAAAATATTTCCACACAGATGGTTTGGAGAGATGTTAAACAGTAAAAGGCTTTTCCAGGATATTACAGGCAAATGTCAGAAACTAAAAAAAGAAACTAAAGAAAAAGATGGAATTAATATAATGCACCCTCTAACATTTTTCTTCCCAGATAACATATGCACATCAACTATTGAAACCGTTTTTTGGCAGAAATGAAATGAGAAATGCAAATTGGGAGGATTAAATTGGGAGGATAAAATAGGTTTTCCCCAAGTCCTTTACCTTGACCAAATTTAACCCATTAGAAGTCTGCATAATGCTCTATAGGTAAACCATGACATTGTTCATCATCCATACACTACAGAACCCATAATCCTGTAGTGTAATGGATATAAGGCAGAGTCAATGTTAATAAATATCTACCAATAGAATATGCTTCCCTGAAAGCCTCAGAACTAAACTCTTTCAACAAAAAGAGCCAATAAACAACATCAAGGTGCAAAATACTCGGAGATTAGTTACATTCAAAGGATCATTCATATCTAAAAAAGGTTCTACTCCACTTGCAAGGAGCTTAATCTTAGCATTGACACAGGATTGTTCATCATAAAAATACAGTTATCTGCTTCACTGGGAATTTCTCTAATACTTCAGAAAGAGGTCTGGCTCTGTAGTGGGTCATCTGAATTCTTGTGGAGAGGAAACGGCTGACAATGCAGTGTATCTGGAAGGGCATGGCAGGTTTCTACGAATAGTTTGGAATAGAGATTATACAGACCCCTGGAGAAACATAATCTCAGTGACATGATAAATGGATGCTCACCCTGTATTCCTGGCTGCAACAAAGCAACTTTGTTGCCCATATCAACCCCAACAAATCATTTGGCCTTTGCTCTTGAGCTACAGAGTGCACAGAAATATATGCAACAAGGTTAGATATTACGCAACATAGTTTCAGTAACATCCACTGACCTTGTTGCAGTCAAGATGGCAACGTTTTGATGATGTGGAAGAAAAATCTTAACTCTGCATGGTGCATTTTAATTGTGTTAGCTCAGGACCTCTGACTGTAAACTGAGAAGGCTTTGTGTACTGTATTGGGCTGACCTACACTATTCAAAAGGAATTGCTCTGAGAAACACATTTAGAGATATAAAAAAAAACATCAAGGATCCATTCAAATTTGTATGAGATTGTGGATTATAATGTGTAAAGTGGATTTAAAGGTACAATATAGTAAATCATTCTGAAGCAAGCTTGGTGACTGTTTTAACTTAACAAAAACACCTTTCCCTGCAATTCCAAAAGGGTGCTCCTTCAGATGCTCTGTCCCACATATTACAAATGCATTGTGGGTTGGATATTGTGTAAGATAATTTTTTTCAGCATGCACAGAACGGTATATAGAAAGCCACGAGAATATATTTGGTGAAGTATTTGAGTGTGAGTGAGTGTATTTGTTTACAAATCGCTTACTACGTTATACATACATACTACGTTATATCCTACGAAAACATTACATAATTTCAGTTTTGATCATTCTTTCAGCACCTAAAAATAGATAAGATATTTGAACCTAGCATAATTTGTGAACAACCCACACAGGAAATATTTAGTCTAGTGAAAATGTGGTTGCATTGTCTGGAGACTAGCGAATTAAACGTAATTCACCAGTATTTGCATACCGACACCAAAGTCTGAAACTGAACACCTGACGTGTGTTGTGTGGCTCCCCTGTACCTCTGACACTATAGGCTCACACCATTTTATATCAATCCCTTATAAAAGTTGTGTTTCAAACACATTTCTGAGGGCGCTATAACGCAATTGAGAAGTGTACTTTTAATGCTACCTGTAAAAAATATAAAATCAACTGTAGCACAAACACATCAAAAGGTGGGTGTAGCAATGAATAATATCAAGCTAAAATTATATTTAGGTAAAGCATCCATATGAATGAGCACACATGATTAAAAAATAAATAGATTAAATACTTGTCTTGGTAGACCTTTATGACAAAACAGAACTTTAGCGGAAGCTGCCAAAAACTGAAACCTATGCGGAGTTTCTCCACACAGATGATATGTTGACAACCATACCTGTGTGTGGCACTCTCGGGATCCCACACTATTTGCCTGAATATATTGAATGGCGTGTTGTGTGACACCCAGAGGCATAGACCTTTGGACGGCACATTAATGTTTCACTGATGGGAGCAGAACATACAGTATGAATCTAAGTTCTGTAAGTGAACATGAGAATATAAAAAGTATAGAAGTCTGGCAGAAAATATTTTTCTGTAAACTGACACCTTTTACTTAATTTATTTTATTAACTTTTATTAACTTTAAACCTGGTCCTCTAGATCTACTGCCATGCATGTTGGATGTGTCCCTGGCTCCAACACACTATTCAAATTAATAGATTGCAGCAGAGATTCTATAGAGGATTCCCCAGGACCAGGGTTGAGGACCACTGCACAAGGGGCCATGTGGCTGGCAACCAGTTTCTCACAAACACCAATGACAACAGCAACGCAGCACTTTTCCAACCTTCTGGACACTCAAAGCGCTGTATACATGATGACCGTCTGGAACATGTGTGTGCTATCTTAGTCATCTCTTGGAGTAGCCAATATTGGAACTTTGGGTTCAGCACCACAAATTAACTTTGGGAAGGCACAATCTTTATAGACTTTACTGTACATCGTTGCCTCACATTCATACACCAATCCAGCATTTTTTTTTTTTTAAATCACCTCTCTCCCTGTTCTACCCACTGTGCCACTGCCTCCCACTGTGCAAATATGCATTCATTATTTAAAACATGTATTACAAGGTAGAATATGACCTAGTGCTGTGGCATTAATAAGCAAGGCAATTGCATACTAGGTAACATAGTATAATGTGTTGACTTTGTTGATGAGTCACACACGTCACAAGTAAAAAATATGTATGAGGTCTGTTGAAGTTATAAAAAAACAAAACAAAAAAAACACTTTAAAATATTGTAATAAATTCTGTTCTATACATTTCTGACGTTACTATACTAATGAAACTCAACCTAATGGCAGGTATATACAAAACGAGACTAAATAGGTAGTCTGCCAACCACACCCTACAGTATTTGGGACTAAGCTACATCTTTATGTAACCCAATAGTGATCCAACCAACCAATGTTAATTCTTGACAAGTCCTCCACCACATTTTGACTAATTGGTATTGACTTACTCACAATGCCCTTTTGACCATGTTCTAACTGAAGAAAAATTGACTAAAACAACAGTGTATTATTCATAATATCATGGTATACAATTGCTTCCAGACTGCAGACGTGTTGGACCGGGGGCGAAACGCAATTTAACTGCTGTGACACACTCATAAATCTAAAAAAATAAGTGTTACAATGGCCCATTGGGCCAAACCTACCTGAATAATTTACTTCTAATCTACATTCCTTTTTCTGCATGATAAGACATTCCCCAGCTTAGACATAAAAGCTGTCCAAAATCATTTACAACAAGCCATATTTTACTGTTAGCAACTGTTCTAAATGTGTTGACTACTTCAGAGCTCTGGCAGAGCTCCAGTTTTACCAGAATATATACAAGGCTTGTTATTAGTATATGTTTATGCGCAGTATTTCTACTGTAAAACAAACCCTATGCAAAAAAATTTGATAAGGAACTTAAAATTCAAAAATGTCCATTATAAAACATAGATTACAATACAACAAAACTGGCTGTAGCCTTCATGTACTGGCAAAGTGCTGACTGGACGTGAATTAGGTGTGCAATAGTTGGCATACCTCTACTCTGGCATGGTGTCATGGTATTTGATATTTGTATACTGCCACACCTACCACAAATCCAATTGCAATTTTATATTTAAAAGTCCATGAACTTATTGCATTAGATTTGCATTCTAGAGGGCAGCACATCGACTTTGTATATTGATATATTTTACAAAGAGATATAAAATGAGACACGGAACCATTTATACCAACATAGATAGAAGTTACATTAAATAACGCGTTTCTTCCATAAAGTCGTGCCAGTGTTTGCTCCCCTCTCAACCCTGCCCCCACTGACTATGTGCACACCCCTCTAAATCAAATTATCCAGCGACAGAGGAAGACACTCAACAGCAGCAGACACAGTCAAAGACATGGTTTGTAAAAAGAAATAGAGCAGGGGATTTTTTGGGAAATATTTCTGATGTAGAAGATTAGATGAGCAGCACAACCATGCCATCTGAATACCGTAAACAGGTTGCAGGAAACTGCAGGACAGGACAGCAGACCATCATTTATAGTGCACTTTAAAATGATGATTAGGACATGTTTTACAATAATGTCCTTCATACAGTATACCGTTCCATTCACATACAGTGTTCATGTAGCAGGATCAGTAGTCAGCCAGTCAAAGTTGACATGTTAAAGTCATTCGACCTCTGGTAAGAACAAACTAAACAGGGTGATGTTGATTCAGATTGGAATATAGCAATCAACCAGTGTAGGATTTGGAGCAGAGAATGAAAGCTAGTCGGAGCTTGCTGGTACCGTAACTGAGCGAGGGCGGGCGGCTAAATGGCGGTGGTTATCAGCGTAGAGCATCCGTGCTGTTGCCAATACTTCATGTAACCAAGGTGGCTCAAGACAGTATGGATTTGGCATTTAACAGAATGAGAAAGACATGGTTAGACACATTGTTGACCCTTATCCCGATTTGCCAGTCTGAACATAACTGAAATCATACAACCTGAATTCACACCAACACATTCACACCGACACACAGAAGAAGCATTAAGCAACTTTGAGCAGTTTCCACCCATCATATTTGCAATTCAAAGCACTATACTGCTTCATTATTGTGCTATGATCACAAACCAAAAATTGTTGATTGATCATTTTGCCCAACCAGAATATTAATAGTAGAATATATGAATACAATATTTCTGCTGCAGAAGTAGAAGCAGTCTAGTCCCGACAGAAAGACAACACACGTGCATGTGGTGGAGACTGCATTTAGTCTTCTTCAGCCAGTAGTATTCACAGACTGCTTAGATAAGCTACACTTGCACATTATATCTTATTCTATCCAATTAGAAAAGTGACGCAGAGCCGAGTCAAAGCAGGCCAGAGAGAAACCGTGATGTGTGCTGCTGTGTCAGTATTACACATTATCAGCACTTCTTTGTTACAATAAACAAATACAAGATCACACAGAATCAATCACCCTCTCCTGTGAATTCTTTAGCCTAGATATTCAGTTGAAGACCCACATACAAAAAGAAAACACCTGGATATTATCCAAGTACCGGTAATCACCACTCCATTGAAAAGTGTGAAAAGTTACGCAGGATAAATATGGATAGTTATGGAGAACACACACTATACGCATCCATACAGTACAGCACAGTTTGTCAACCACAATCTCTCATGCCCATATGCAAGAAATACGTGCCTAGAAACACAATACATAAACCCAGTGTGTTACAGCAATTGCAAGTGAATTCAAGCAATGAATTTATAGACAGAAAAAACAAATGCATTGTCGATGCATAAATTCACCCCCTAAGAGGATTAAAAGATGATTGCGCACAACTGTCACCTCACTACTACATGCGTTCCATCACAGTTCAGCAAACTCACACAAGGTTAGAGCTGTGCCAATGTAGCATTATTCTGAGAAGCATTCTGAGAAGCGGGCTTGCACAAAACCAAATAAAAAACAGAATGCTTTCTTCAAACTCAGTGAATCGGTTGTATGAGCCTCATTTGTGGTGGGCAGCTGACCGAGAGCTTAACGGAACGGTTAATAGCAGGTCATACAAGTGGGTCTTACTGATAATGACAGTTGATGACCAGGTCAAATGGTTGGGCCTCACTCATAATAGCTGATGGATTCTCATGAGTGCCATGACCTCTGTGGACAAGAACACAAGGAAGAAAGCACATTACATCGGGCTGTGTAGATTGATTGGGACATCCCAGACAGACACATTTGGAGCCCTGCATTTTGTTTTATCTGGTGTTGAAAACTATAGTTAATCATTTAAATTATTAACTGTATAGACTGCCCTGAAAAGGTACAGATATACTGCAGCTGTGCCAGTACAAACATTAAATAAAAGCAAATGTTATCTTTCTGTTTATATCAAAAAAATGACAAAGTACAAAGTAGTAAAAATACTGAATTGAACTGTATACGAGACACTTATACATGCATATACTGTAGATGGCTTATTGGTTTAGACAATTCTATTTGCTATAATGAGATCAATGTGTATTCTGAGCTTAAAAGTTTACCAAAAATGTTAAATGTTTCATATTTTAAAATGTCCCCCATTACAGTTTCACTACATTCAGCAAAAATAGAAGGAACGTAATGTACATGTGGATATGCAGTCATACTTCCCAAACAGAGGAGAAAATGAATGAATAAGAATTTTTCCTCCCAAAAAAAAACAACAAATAAACCAATATGAAGAACAGAGTTTGGCACAGAAATTTGATTATAGAGGGAAAATACATGTTCTACTGAAAAGCACACACGCCTACAAATTACACTCTACTTTACTTTGGGATTATATATAAAATTAAACCATTGTACATGTCATTATCCAATTACTGTACTTACAGCACAATAGCCTGATGATTAGACAACTATTGCCTGGCATTGTAAAATGTAAATTATGACTACTGAATAATTCAAGAAATGTGAATAACTGAATGTGAACCTATCTTGTCAAAATACAAGCTACGACTATCAAAAGCCAAACAGTAACAGTGTCTTTTGCACGTTCTGTAAAAACAACGGCCGAGATGCTGGAGATGGTGTTAGGGAGGAGGTAGAGGAAGGTGTAGGCTTCACAACTAGCGGATGATTTTTAAACGAAAACATACACATACAGGCCTTTTACATACTGTGAACATACAATAGATTCTCGCCAGTGTCTCACTCATTGTCAAATACATTCATGCAAGTGCCATATTAGCATCACATTTTGCAATTTGAATAATGTAATAGACATTTATGAAACTACAATAATTTTCTCCTTCTACAAATTCAAAGGCTACAAAAGATTTATTTGCTTGCCGCCCCATTCCCACAGAATAAATCTGACACCCTGAAAAAAGTTTGCCTGGCTCCTAAAGACATGCAGATGCCTTTATGCTACCTAGCTAGCGATTTGGGTCATTTTGACCCGGAAGACATCATAAGGATTAAACAAATTTAAATAAAAGTGTCATTTCCACTTTATAAACGACAAAAAGTGGTGGTATAGCCTATACGTTGCAGTCTCAGGCAAAGGCAGAGATTGCAAAATTCAAGCATCTTAAAACTGCAATAAATAAATTGTGTGTGGTGATCCTTGGTCACACGCAGGATAAGCGTGAATGAAACATTTTCATTCTGATACATTTAAGAACTATATGCATAGACATAAACGGAGGCCCTCACTAAAAGTTGACCCATGCCCTGTCCAAAGGAACGCAAGCACTATCCCCACCGTTGTTTACACTGAGGAGAGGAGAAGAACTGACACTTTGTTCCACAGGAGAAGAACCCTTAATGAAGACATTATTCTGTTCATATTCCCCCCCAAGCGTATTGGAGGTAAACAGAAGTGTCAGTGTCAAACTGTTTTAAGGCACAGTATACATACAGTAAATGAGGACCAGATTAGGATTAATCACAGATTTTCATATTCTACATTCCTCTTGGATTCACCTGAGTCACAGCCCAGCGAGAATTTAAATAACTGAATGATCATATTTGCATAACCTCAAGACCTTGCGTGAAGAAAAAAAAAACATAATGGTCCACTGTTAATCATTCCTCTTGAATTCAGTTGATTCACATCCTAGCCAGCATTTTACTATCTGAAGCTAACCAGCTAAAGCTAAATGGACATGCTTTGATCATCAAATTTGCAAGAAATCTGATGACCCATTGACGGGGACTCTTCCATTACCTTATGGTATGAAATCAAATAAGGTGGCCAAATATGACTTCACATAAAAAGAAGACATTTAAGATGGCATGCCTATACTGGATGTAAACATAAAGACCACATAAACATAAAAGTGAAAACTCACTCACTGACTCAGACCCATTTCCTCTGCTTTGCTAATCTTTTTATCTTGCATCCCAGAGTTTAAAGAGCGATTCCTCACTCAAAACGGATACAGTTACAAATATCATAACCCAATGCACTGGGCAGAAGCGGCATTCCAGTGTAGAATGCTGGTAGGGGTAGATAAGGAGCATGG
>JAODUG010093056.1:0-31932 GCA_027564795.1 Aphredoderus sayanus | reverse complement strand
ATATATATTTCACAATATTTCATGGCATTTTTATATTGTTTTGTAAGTAACAGGAAATAGCCCCCAAACCATCTTCACTAGTCTCCATTTAACTGCTATGGCTCCATCCACTCTTTTTACTGTCTATGTGAAATGCCCACGTTGTGGCACATATAACCGTCATCAACTAAATCACCAATAATATGACAAATCCTTCTCAGAAGCTGTACCAGAATATTACAGCCCTAGTCCCCAGCATCCTTAAAGTGGTAGTGAATAGATCAAGTATCATTTAGACATCTTGTTCTTAGCAAGGCATTTTTAAATGTACTGTAAACATGCATAGCTGTAACACCTTAGCAGTATTAGTGCTTCACATACAATCACCACAATATCACTAATTTAGAAAGGGGTAGTTTCATTGGTCAATTGAATAAAAGCTGCACGCACATACAGTAATTGAACAAGCACACGTGGAGAATGTCAATGTCAAGAAGGTTCAGAATACCATGGGCCCACGTTTTGCTAGATTCTTACCCAGTTAACAGATAATGCACATTACCTTACTGTATATATTGGTGTTTTCTCAAAATCACGATTGGCCTAACATTCTGTATGTAAGAAGACATAACCTTTCATTACTGTTGTGTGAGAAAATTTAGGAATTTTACTTGAAATGTAAAACAGTTGATCGCATTGACATATCTAAATGTTCATACTTTCGATAGAAAATTTTTCCTGTTTATAGAACAACACCACATTGTGTCATTGCATTGATGCAGTTTATTTCACTGCAGTTAAGTGTCTCAAACACAGCACTTGATACCTGTGCCATCTGGCATCTGTGAGGTTGTGGAACAGTAGTAAACTCACAGATGCCTCTATGATAAAGTCCCATAGACAGCTCATTACACACAGTGAAGTACACAGAGGGCTAAATATGGTAAGCAAAGAAACCATCTTTATGACACAAGGCTCCCTAAAACAATTACATTGAAACTGGTGAAGATGCAAATGGTGGATTAAAGTGTTTAAAAGTCACGAGACTGCGAATTCCAATAACATACCAACATGAATAAACAAATTCCATTAGGATTCTAACATATACTCACTCATGGCACCTTCTCAGGATAGCCACAAACAGTGAAGCAGTAGAGAGCTACTTTCCTGTTCACATACACTTACAATATTATTTTCCACTAACTACACTCAAACATGTATAGTCACAACGAATCAGCTAATCCTAGCCTTCAAAGAAAACATTAAAATAAACAACTATATTAGATAAAATAAACAGAATACTCATTATTGCAATTATTTGAGAAATATGAACTGTTTAGATTGTCAATGTGAAATATTAGCAGCGCACAATGATGACTAAACGACACATCACGCCAGAGGGGCTAATTCTCATGTTGATCTCATAATGTTAAATGATATTAGTCCATGACTAAAACCGCTACCCTCAAGCCAGTCATTATAAGTGCCAGAACACAACCGGGAAAGCATTCTATTGTCATAATCGAAGGATTTAAGAAAAATATAAAGCTACGGTTGTGACTCGTTTTTCAATTTCAGCTCTTAGAATATTTGGTTCTTACTGTAGATGTTGAGCAGTATGTTCAGCTCAAACAAACAAATATTCTACCTTTACAAAATATAGATTTTCCACATCCATTAAAGATTTTTATATGATGTATAGACATAGCATTTAAACACACGGTGATTAATTTAAAGGTGTACTCTTTCATACTCTTTCACTGTACGTGTGTAATGGGATATTGTAGCACTGTTGCATCAACACAAAAGAGCTTGTACAGAACCTCAGTAAAGAAATATTCCAACAGGCAACCAGACATCTTGACATCTTGCCCAGAAGTACCAACAAAGAGTCTACTCATTAGAACATTCAGATACTATTATATTCATTTAGCTGTGAAAACCTAGCTCACCAGGCCATCTGTTATAAACATAAACACTGTAGGTTAATAGGTGTGGCCACATCTCCTCTGGGTATTGACAGGGAGAAGTCTGTGTCTAGCTAGCCACCACCAGACACACAACCAAAAACACTTGTTCATTATGAACGACTCCTGAATGAAACACTGCCAGGTTTGGGTGAGATATGTCCCTGTAGTATTCATTATTAAGGAGACCAACAGTATGCCTGGCTCACACAACAGGTGCAGAAAAGCATACTGTACCACGGGTACCCCTGGGAAGCAGAGACACTGGGAGTAAATAAAGCACAGGCACAAAAGTAATAACATGTAGACGGGAAACCCCATGAAAATGCCAAAACTACATATGAAAATCGAATTACTGTGTACAAATGTATTTGATTAGTTTAGGTTATTTGTCTTTTATGGAACTTCCAGCAAAGACAAATTACCTAACCTAATCATTATCCCTGAACTGGTTGTATTCAGCAGCTGTTTTATAAAATAAGGACTTATACCCCACCCCCTTTATTTATTTTGATACTCATGAAAATTAAAAATCACAGATAAAAGACAACCAAGGCAGCTGAAATTAATATATGACGTGTCCTTTCTACACTACATCCATTAATGCATGTATGTACAGTATGGTATACTGTATATTGCCAACAAAAATGCTTCAATGTTTTCTAATGTTTTTTATGGAACAGAGCACATGGCTCACAATAATGTAATACATAACAGCCGTTAAAGGGACACTTATTTGATTATTTTGAAGCGACAGTAGATTTATCTAAAACAACACTTGACAAGGGAGCATGCTGAAATGTGAGTCAAGTTGTCATGTAGTGTTAGGGTACCCTTATTGTCTGCTCTGTGTATCATCTTAATGTAGCTTAAACCCTGTATGGTTGAGGGCTGCTGAGGCTACTTGTTAGGTCAATAAAATACAATGCAATACAACCTGCACTTGTCAAGCAGGTGTGAACACTGCCTAGAATTTCATTATGGTATAACTACTGCATAATAAGGTTTGTTTTAGTTTACTATACTGTTTGTAAAAATAAAATAATTAATTGATTTTAGCTGGATTTGGGCCTTTTTAATCATTTGGCACCATTTTCGTTCAGTGTACTAAACAGGCCTACAGCTGTAGGTCTTCAAAAGGTGTTTTATTGGTGAAAGTGGCGGAAATAAGGAGCTGAATTAATGGAACGGAGAAGCTAACTGAAGCAAACATCCAAAGGTCACTTTACCAACAATTACTCTGCCTCCTAGACCCTGTAATGTAATGTAAGTCCATTTAAGAGATTAACTCAAGTAAACCCTGCTAATATATTATAATACTTGGCGGAGCAACCATTTGGTTCGCCAATCATTTTAAAGATAAAAAATTTGGTAGAATATGGTGATTTGAACTCAAGGACCTTCTTCATTAAATTTTTATGAAGAAGGTATTTAATAAATAATACAATGATACAATAATACAGACATAAACATATACATACATTAAACATAAACACGTATATACGCTGAGCACTGTAATGTATCCAAAATCAGATTTGCTTTGAGGGAAACTGAAACCAAAAGGTAAAAAAGGCTATATGCTGTGTATGAGCCCAGGAAAGTAGCAGAAGGCCTGCGACTCCTGACACACAAGGACTGCGCTAACAGCCGATACTGTTGCCCTGACTGAGCAATCCGGCAGGTCAAACGTGTCACTGATCACAGCCTGTAATGGACCGGGGGGGGCGTCCCTCATCTGCTGCGCTTGCATCCAGACGCAGCCGGAAGGACACAGCGGTGTCACAGGACTCAGACACCACATCCTTAGGCTCCAGTATCTCTCTCTCTCTCTCTCTCTCTCACACACACACACACACACACACACACGTGTGTGAAAACAAGCACACATGGTTTATCATTATCTCATTTCATCAAAGCGCCGTTGCACTTAAAACAACATCAACGCAGAAATACACACAAATGCCCTTTCATATACCAGGAATAACTGAAGCCATTCGACCGATGGGACCGTTACCTTTGACCGTTCGTGTTCTCTCACAACACTTGAGATGCTGCCAATGGTTTTTGTGGCAGTAAAATGGAGACAGAGCAATGGTCAAACAGTTTCCCTTTCCTACTTATCTAGTGATACAGGCAGCTGAAGCAGATGCTGGGAAACATGCATGTAACAGCAGGACATGCGATCTCTAATGTTATAGATCCTGCTTAATGAATAAAAATACCATGGGTTGTAAATAATTTTAAGAGCGTAATTAAGATACATTTCACTAAAAATAATCTAAACCTATTCCAATTCCCTGGCCACATTCATTTAAATTGATAGCAGTGTGCATGCAGCACAGTCTGACTGAGCACAGGCCACAAATATGACACATAACAACTGAGCCATGGGACTCCTTAGTAAACACATGCAACATACAGTACCCAGCTGTGACATCCCCTGAGGAACAATGATTGGCATAACTCATTATAAAATTATAAAAAAACAGAATGTTTAAACCGATTGAAAAATACACATTTTCTTTGTGTAATAAAACTAATTATGTTAAAATTCGTTCACTTTACTGAACAATGTTTTACTTAGAAATGTGGATATTCCTGGAATACAGAGTGCATGTGACTTGTTTCAATGTTCAAAAGTTTCTTTAAAGAAATTAAACACTAGCTAAGACTAATTAGCTTGTTTGTGTAATTTCCATTTAATACCCACAGAGAAAATTGCCACCTTTTATGGCAAACCATCTCTACTGAAGGAACTCTTTTATTAGTGGATGCAAACAGAGACTGTGCCATGGTTAAATTGAATAATACAGTTAGCTTAAGTACTCAAATCAGTGAAGGCAGGTCTGTCCACTTTAGCTATTGATCAGCTCAATTTCCACATATTATTTATTTTCTCCGTACTGTGTACTACACCAGAGTTTTGAGCTAAACTCAGATCCCCACTCTCTTTATCCTAGCCATATTCACCTCAGCACATGAACAGTTACAGTATAACCACCCACATAGGACCTTTAACACTGAATATGCACACATCTGATGGAAAACAAAAGTAGTGAAATGTATCATGCAGTACTTGGTTATAGAATCAATAATGGCTAAAATAAGAATATGAATGATGCAAAGCAGAGAATAACAAGTCCACTGTAAATAACCAAAGAACGTTTATTGCACGATGGACAATACACAATACAATACACAATGAAGCATTGTATATGGTTTGAATGTACCTATGTAGTTTGTCATCCCATTCTACAACAAAATTATAGTGTAAATTCTTTTCTTTCACATTAAGACAGTGTATTTACCGATTGGAATCAAATGTAACGGAGTATTTAACACCTAAAATATGTAATTTATATATACACTAGCCAAATAGCTACAAAAAGCCTGCGGATGATTCATGCTCGACAGAATGTGACTGCGATCACTTCTGCCGGTGTTTATTGAAGTCTGTGTGAAGACTTCAATAAACAGAAAAAAGTGTTTTTAGAGTTCAAAACCACAGTGAAGTTACTGTTTGTGGTCAGATAATATGATCTATTCTAGTACATCATATAACCCTCGTAATGTCCTCCAAATAACTAGCTCTTTGTGGCAGATAGAAGGCGCTAAACCTAATTCTACAGCTTACACAGATATATGATGTGCCGCCATGTGGCCAAATACAAGCTATTTGAGTACATTACGAGGGTTTTAACATGGTAATTAATTAATAACTTAAATAATTAAGTTTAAATAAATCTATACAGTAGCCTGTGGCCATTTTTTAGTAAACATAATACATATTATTTTATGAAAAGTCAAACATTATCAATCATGATCACACGGGAAAAAGTAAACATAGAGCCATGCTTTGCCATACAGTTCTTCACCTAGCCTCTCAAAGTGCACTAAATTGATGGATTTAACCTCAGTCTTCTAGATGTTCTTCCAGCAGCACGTTCTTCATAGTTTCACTAAATTCTGTGGGAAACACTGCTTATATGTATTTTTTTTTTTGGATATAAGTTTCTTGGTTTTAGCGTATTTCATTTAGCTGGAAAACATATTCAGTAGTGGATAAGCCTTTGAAAACCAAGAGCTCATGAGTCAGATTAAGTTAGTGCCCACAGGACAAACAAGCACTATATCAAAGGCAAATCCTTTTTTCTCTATCCTCATGTTGAGCCAACCTCCATGTTCTAATTTCTGAAGGTAACCTAGAGGTAACATTCTGAAGATACAATCCTTACTCTTTGTAACAAGGATCTCTTTGTAACAAGGATCTCTTTGGCGGGCGACTTACAAATGTGAAATGTGTTACTTTCTGGTGACCCCTCTCTTGTGAGTTTATATGATATGCAAAACACATTGACTTGTCACACCTAATGACATGGCAAAGAGCAAGCTATTTCTATTTGTACAGAGAAAAATATACACAAAAGGAAAGTGAAAAAATGTCATTAAATAGATTGTAAATCAGCGACTTGTCAGGGGAACCAACAGGAAAGGGCAATAATACATACAGCAGGTTCAGAGAAATATATCGCCTATTGTCGTTCTTCAAACTGACAAATGGCTCTAGGTTAAAAAGCATTTTAACACTTTCGTTTCCTGTCAGATGCCAATAGGCCAATCTTTGGTTTGTGTCTGAAATTGGAAACCAACAACATCCAGGTGCGTTCTGTTACCTCTCACACCTGAGTGCTTAGTGGCATACACTCCTCATCACTCCTCCACAAACCTATTATGCTAGCCTAGCATTATTCCCTCCTCCTCCCCCTATTAGTGCACTTTAATGCACAACTGTGTTTTCAAACAAACGGTAAACTGCAGGGGCAAACAGACATTTGGGGTTCAGTGGGCACAATAATGCTATCAAGGAGAGTATTAGCAGTGAATGTGAGTGGTCTTTGCTTTGATATTAAGGCACACATGTCCTACGGTGTTGATGTTTGGACTGAGTTCGTCAACAAGCTTTCTCCGGAATGACTGACTCTACTTTTAATATGCTGTAAGATACAGTCCAGACACTGCATTTGCACAATTGTGCAGATTTTCTCCAGTGTCAGGTGATGGGTCCAGTAGTCTTTTAGTGCCCATCTCTGTTCTACTGCAGTGTCACATGTCATTCCCACTATCAGTTATACTTCCTGCAAACACACCCACCTCACGAAGGCTTATCTTGAATCACGTCAATCATTCCACTAATGCACATAGGCTGTGATATAACCAGTAATTTATTAATTAAATGGGTTTTAGATAGTAATGAATGTATAACTAGTCATCAATTTTTTTAAATTAAAATCATTTAAAAGGAATGTTTATAAACATTTATTTCTTTAGTGAAAGTTTGTTGTGAAAGTGTGTAAAATTTAAAGCAGACGGGAGTGTGGCAATGTTTGATATAATGGCATAATCACTCTACAAACTAGGCTGTAGTTGTAGCAGTGTTGCCTACTGTATTGGCGCTTCTCAAAAGTATTACATCCAATTGCCATCATAGAAATCTGAACTGGCACCTCAAATCTGCATTTTGCGTGATATCACAAGGGGAAAAACATCTAATGAAAAGTAGGAGTCATATGCCACTCAGTTTAACATTGTGGTTCTTAGACAAGCATGTCAAAATAAAATAGAAAATGATTTTAATATTAAATATTATAAAAAAAATAAAAAAAAATGTTTGTCCTGGGTGTCTATTCCCCTTCGAGTGCCAGGTTCCTGGGCTGCAGCCCTTGTAGCCCATTGGAATAAGACGGCTTTGATCTTTTATCTAAACTTTTATCTAAAGCGACTTACAATTAGTGCATCTGTAAATAGATGAATAGGTCATATACCAGCAACAGTATGTAAACAACATTGTTAGAATAATGACAGCAGCATGTCATCAGGGCTAACATATGACCAATACCTTAAAATATTGTCCTCAAAGGAAATGGATAAAAGCCTAAATAATAAAGTGCTAAATTTCTAAGAGCAGGAAAGACATTTTTTTAATTTGAGAGATAGAAGATATGGGATGAGATAGAAGATCATGTTTGTGCATTAATTAATCTCTGATGTTATTTGTGTGATGTGGAGTCACACCTCCCTTTACATCTGTCTGTCAGTCTGTGGGACAGGAGCAGGCTGCGTACAAGCATCCACAGGGCATTTCCCACCAGCCAGTACCCCTGTGGAACCGCTAACTAATTACACTAATCATATCAGGCCTCTTTACATCTATCCAGGACAGCACACTGGAGGCTTGGCTGGAGCCCATGTAAACAAGCCCTTCACAGGCATGCCATTCAGCCTGTATGTAGACATTTACAATGAACTGCATTATTAACAAGGTAAAGAAAAGTCAGTTATGAAACTACTTAATGTGCATCTCACAAGGCTGGTGTGCCATAAATATACACACAGATTCCATGGATTACACACTATTATAAACCATAGATAGATAGATAGATTGATAGATAGTCACTACCTGCTCTGCCTAGTTTAACAGTACATATTAGTCTGGGAACTCTCAAATGAAACCCTCAAAAAGTCAAATCATTAGCAGGCAATTAACTGGACTGCCTCTAAATAATCAGAACAAGAGAGTTCACTGACTTAGATGTTGATATGGCCGGTGATCTTCTACTCGATTGGACATTTTTGGTGAGTTCACAAACCCACTCTTCTTAGATATAGAAAAATGTACATGACTGACCTGATCCATCATATCAGGTCAGTATTTTGAATGAATGAATAATCTGAATAATAACAATAACCACTGCAGCCTAACAATATAAATCCTCTTTCGTGTAATAGAGATACACCCAAGGATTAATAAGATAGTTACTCACAGCATCAATGTAATATTAATACACCATGCACTGGCTACAATACTGACCACAATAAGATGACTTTAAACATGTATTGACTGTAAAATCACTGCAGATGAGTCAACTGCAGAAACTATTACTGAGCGCGAAACCATTATGCTCATACTTCACGACTGTAACTAGGTTGAGGAGGTGGGGGTCCCAATCGGACAACATCATGTCTCTCCCCTATTATCACGGTGTCCTCTGTGGCTGAGCGCCTCCAGTGTACAGAGAGGCAATGGAGAAGAGTGTCCTCATTTTGCTAGGACAGTAAATGGCAGGCACGCTGGATCAACACACATACGCACACATGCACACGGCCGCAGACACACAAACACAATGCATATAGACAAACAAATTAGCACTCCGTCATGTAGGGACACACACACACATATACAGACACACACAGCCCAGCTACTGAAAACTCTGAGTGACACCTCAGTAGAAAACAGGATCTTGGATTAGTGCGGATAATGAGCCAGCCATCACTCTCCTGCCAGCTGGGCTTTGCTGTCGTTACGAAGAATGTACAGTGTTCAGTATGGTTTTACAGTCCAAAATGAAACTTTACCATGCTGGTATTCAGGTTTTTGAATGCAATTATTATTTGTATTATTATTTTATACTTGCTGTTTCAGCCTGTGTCCACCCACAAGTGAGTGAGTTAGTGAAGGAGGTAGGGAGGCCAAACAAACTGCTTCCACCAAACTGGTCCTCTAATCACAAAAAAGGATTTTGTATAAAGGTGCATTATCAAGATAGTAGTCTAATATGCACCTATAATGGGTGTACAACACGTGTACACACACAGGGAAGAACAGAAGTGCAAAAACATGCAAAAGGTTAACAATAAAGAGTGCAATGTGAAAGATTAATAGTCTGTCCATCAACGTATTTTAGGGAGCTTTGCTGCTTTGGTGGAATCCTGCTATTGCCGTAGATTATCTGCTGGCGTGCTTTCACTGTGAATTATCCGTTACCTCTGAAGACCATTGACCATTAGCCTATATGCACCAAGGTGCAAGCGCGCCTGGCTTTCAAAAGTAATGGGAGATGACACTGATTCGTTTATTGTATGTTATGCCCACAACACCCAACACTTATAAATAATGCAGAGTAAAACCCATTTGAAACATGCACAGTGACCCAAGTTTTTTCCAAGTTAAACTAACAAAAGTGGATTTGGGCACGTCCTAAATGCACTTGAGCCCATGCGCTTTAGACCGTGCGCTTATAGATCATTAAAATAGGGCCCAAAATATCAAACTGCCCCTTTAACATATAACCATATCTGGTTCTAGAATATCATTTCCATAATATGGCAGTAACACATATTGGAGCAGCTTTGAAATACTTTAAAAGGGAAGCGTGTGTTTTACTCCCCAGTGCCCGGGGAGACAGCAGCCAGTGACGAGAACAGTGCTGCTGTGGCATTACAAAAAGTGGAGACACAGCAAGAGGAGACCATTATTTGGCTGCGCTGCACAGTCTCACCGAGCCCCTGAGAGGACAACCAGCGGTAGTTCTTATTCCTGTCACATAGCTCGCAGCTCAACAAAACACTCCACAAACATGGAGCGTGCGGGTGGAATGGAGGAAGCACCAACTGTGTTATATATTGTTTACGGCTGGGAGACTAGGAGTCATGGAGAAACAGCAGACAGCTGGGGTTATGTCTGGTGTGGATGACTCTGTGCGGCCCCGGAAATGCATGTTATCACTGGGAAAGCCAACAGATCAAGGACTATCTTATACAATGGCCCGTTACACACCCCGGCCGCTGCCCCGCTGGGACCACACCTTGCGGCAAGCAGACTTGTTTGCTTTGGAGGAGCATCCACGTCGACCGCAGCCCGGCTGGCCGTTTATGCAGGGCCAGCTGCTAGGCTGCATTGGCAGGGAGAAGGAGGAAGCTCGTTCCCTACAGGCACACATACACCAAGTCCAAAATCCAGCATGGCTCCTTCCCTTCGGCTCAGAAGCCTTGGAGCAGAGTTAAAACAAGGGCGGAGAACAGCACAGAGAACACTATGGTGGCAGGGTGGGTGAAAGCACACAAATATGATAACACACTAGAATAGTAATTCTGCACACGTGTAGTTATTGCATATATTTCAAGTTTTATTCAAAACCTATATCAAAATGTGGTGAAGACACTACATCATGGAGATGCATGGTAGCTGTCCTACTGATATTGTCCCACCCTGCCTTTTTAAAGAGGTGTGGCACACTATTGGACCTAATATCCAAGCCATTATAAACAGCAGTCTAGTCTTTGGATGCGTACCACACTGTCTTATGGAAGCAGTGGTGCAGCCTATCATTAAAAAACCAAACCTCGACACCCTAGATTTTTCAAACTACCGCCCTATTTCCAAACGTACTTTTATTTCAAAAATTTTAGAGAAGGCTGTTCTTATGCAAGTTCAGTTCTTATGCAAATACCATGCCTTTTTAGAAAGGCATGGTATTCTTGAAGTTTTCCAATCTGTCTTTAAAGCTTTCCATAGCACAGAGTCTCTCTCTCTTTTCTAAGAGTTTTTAATGATCGTTTAACCATTACTGACTCCGGTGACTCTGCTATCCTTATGCTTTTAGACCTCTCGGCGGCCTTTGACATTGTAGACCACAACATTCTTATTTTTCGCCTCGAGCACACTGTGAGTATTAAGGGCACTGCACTGGAATGGTTTAGGTCATATTTATCAGAGTGAGAGTTTAAAGTGAGCTTTGGTGGCTGTACGTCACCCTCTCACATGTGGAGTTCCCCAAGGGTCGATTCTGGAGCCTATTCTCTTTTCCCTGTATCTGCTTCCACTCGGCCCCATCTTAAAAAGCCAGAACATTGGGTTCCATCTTTATGCAGATTACACACAACTATACTTGCCCCTTAAAAGAATGGATGGGAGCTCTTTAAAAACACTACTGGGATGTCTAAACGATGTCAAAGCCTGGATAGCTCTAAACTTCTTACATTTTAATGAGAGCAAAACAGAAGTCATTATATTTGAAACCAAGGGAGCACCTGAAACATCCTGTGTGGATTTAGGCTTTCTGGAACCATATGTCAAGTCTGTAGTGACAACCTGGGTGTTAAAATGGACGGTAATTTCAAAATGGAGAAACAGATTAATTATGTTGTGAAAGATGGCTTCTTTCAACTCAGACTAACAAAGCTAAAGCCATTTTTATCCTTCAGTGACTTTAGGACAGTCAGACATGCTTTTATAACATCCCGCCTGGACTATTGCAATGCCTTATATGTAAGCATTAGTCAGGGCTCCCTCTTGAGACTGCAACTAGTTCAGAATGCTGCTGCAAGACTCCTTTCTGGAACCAGGAAACGGCACCACATATCCCCTATTCTTGCATCCCTTCACTGGCTTCCGGTTTGCTTTAGGATTGATTTTAAGATTCTATTTGTTTTAAATCGTTGCATGGCCAAGCTCCGCCCTATATTTCCGAACTCCTAAAGCCTTATTCCCATCAAGCCCATCAAGGTCATTAAGGTCTGCTGACCAGCATCTCCTTGTTGTCCCTAGAGCAAGGCTAAAAAAGCATTTGCAGTCGCTGCCCCAAGACTGTGGAATGAGCTACCTCTTCATATTAGATTGGCATACCTATGGTATAGCTGCTATTAATTTAGAGCCTTCCTGTTTTTAAATCACAACTAAAAACACACTTTTACTCGTTGCCATTTCAATCTGCTTTAGTTAATATTTTGTCATGATGTTCCTATTTGTTGTGGTGATTATTGTGTATACATTGTGTACTAATGTGATGTTAGCACTTTGGTCAACATAGTTGTTTTAAATGTGCTCTCTAAATGAAGTGGATTGGATTGGACAAAAAAATACACTGAATAAGAGGAAACCTTTTTGTGATTTTATTCTCTCTTTTAAACACAGTACTGCATGTAAATAAATAAATAAATAAATAAATAAATAAATGATAATAGCCTCACCCACTGAGCTTCAATTGATTATATTCCCTGGTGGTCTATTCCAGTAGAATCCCTGGAGAGGGATGATAGTCAAGGTTCAGGACTCTCATCACCATCCGGAAGATGGGGGTACAAATCACTGGGAACACTATTAAGGACAGCCAGTGGAAGCCGCTAAGCAAGCATTTCAATTAAAGGCATCAATACCTTGGGGACTCAAGCCAAGGAACAGAGTGAGGGATGAGCAGGGGAGCAATATGTGATGGCTTGTCGCTATACTGTATCTCTCACGTAATACAGTCCTGATTTCCCTCGCTGTGCCCAGGAGTCAGGGGCCACTGTTCTGTGCCTGAGAATTGGCACAAGCAGCTTTGAAGTTATCTTCAAGCCACATGTTCCAAATAAACAAGAAGATAAATGGAATTACAGTTGCCCAGCATGTGTTCTCAGTGTAAAACAATATGAGTGATTCAACATAGATTTTTTATTTTTTATAACACATGACTCGTTAAACATTCATGATTTTTTCACTGGTGCATTTTTGAACAAATGTCATATCTACGACAGCAGCTTGAAAAGCCATAGCCCAGACAGTGCAACTCTAACAAAGCATGAATTAATAGAGAGCAGTTTTTGGAGAGATGGGTAATATTAGTTCCTGCTCCTTGAGATTTATCCTGCCCATTTGTAACTGACTTTCAGATCTCTCCTAATTACCATTGGACTGATGGGCCTTGAAAAGGTTCAATAGCGTGAAAACTAGTGAAAACTACCAATATTTTACCAGTACAATATAATAGAACATGGAATGCATCACATCAGGTCAGAGAACACATACAGTATAAGATCAATGAGTAGCCTAATAGCAATAAATCCACAAAACCCCCCATAACTGTTTTTTTATTTTTGCTAACACCGTTTCCACTGGAGATGCAACCTAGCAGAATTCATTATTTTGCCAAATGTATTGTTGCTGGTCATGAGCATTTATAAAATGTTTGGCTTCTTATGCTTAATGTTAACCATTTGGAAATGTCTTTGTGCTATGAAGTATAAAATAAAAATGCTTTGCCTTGTCTCAGAGCTGCCTAATAGGTACTGTAAATTCAAAATGCAAAGTGAGGTAAACTATTCGAGTGTAGAAGCTGGCTATGCATCTTAAATGGTAGTCAGCCCCACATGAATGAATACATTCCCAAGCCTAAGTTAATAACTAAACATACAGAAAACAATTGGGATAATCCCATTTTGCAAACGCTAGTGTAGACATTTTGCTGGGTTAAGTAAGAATTGTTGTTATTTAACACTCCCACTGTCCTCGGGTTTCAAATGCACTACCTAGTTGCGCCAGCAGATGGCACCAACCTCACCATGTCATACAGTATGTCCGTGCTGCGGTTGGCGCTTTCTGCTGGCGCAACAAGGTGCATTTGGTCAGGTTACATTTAAAAATAAATATTAGTTTTATACCATTTCTCAGGGCATTCTTAATATTGGCTTCCAACCTTCTTCTCCATGGAGTCCACTTTCTGCATGATGCAGGAGTACTGCTGCAGTAGCATATACAAGCCCACTGTATATGCAACTGCTCATTGTATGTATGCTAGTATTGTATGTAGAATGCATGTGTATATATGTATGCATATGCCTTGTCACTTGATAACTAGGGTATTACTGATTATTGGAAGAGCTAACATTGCAGAGACATGTGAAAGGTAAATAAGTGGAAGCTTGAATGACATGATGCACTGTGAAGTGCCTTTCATTAATTCTGTAATGTCGCCTATTCAGGCTGGAGTGCCAGGCCTCTGTATCAAATTGACAGAAAGAAATGCTCTCCAGAGACCGAGTGAAAATGTAACGTATATTTTATCCAGGTAAAAATTTACATCGCTACTTATTATTACACCACTGACTAATCTGCAAACGAAGGGAACTTCTATCTTTAATGTATTACTGTCACGACGATGTCCCGCGGCGGGGCCTCGCCCTCTGACCGGGCGGGCTCATGCGCGCCTTCCCCTTATTATTACAATTACAAAATAAGTCCTCAAGTTATGTTAGTAGTATTAAAATAATGGTACATATTTAACAGTATCGTAAAATGTTTCTCCTAGTGTATCCTATCTCCATAATAGCTAACTTTATCGGTTTTGATTATGACAGTTGAGTGAACAGAGAAGCCCCTGGGTTGTCAATAGCGTTTGTGTGCACTGTATGTAATAAATGTCCATGCCATACACACTTGACATTTAAATGTTCTAAACTAGCTACACCACAATCTCTTTTTCTACTTGCTAATAAAGTAGGGAACTACTATACGACCAATAGATAAATCAATGGGAGTACTGAGCACTGGCAAAACGTTTAATGGTGACTCAGTTACACTCCATTGGGTTTCACATAAAAAAAATACAGTAGGTTCAGTTAAAGTTGTAGTCAAGGATGCTGGAGGAAGATTGTTAATATTTTTATTCAAATCGAAAAATATCAAATATAAAATCAAAAACACCTCTCACTTCAATGTGGTTCAGGGACATCACCAGAATTGCTTTCCCCCTAAATATAATGACAGAGCAGGCATGAGCTATACACACTAATTATTAGGCAGGTTTACAGTATGATGACGTGCAGGTACAGTGAGATGGCCAACAATGTGTAAAACAATAACGTACTTTATACCAGAAAACGTTGAAGCTGTCTTCAGTTCATCAGCATAATTTGTATGGATGCGTTTTTCCTACATGCTACTTGCCATATTTTTGCTACATACTATAACCATAGGTTGACGGGAAGAGAATTCTAGAAGTCAGTGTCTAACAAAATGTACCTAAAACAAACATTTTACTTTTACCTTTTTCACCTGTTATTATTCTAAAATACATGATAAAAAAAGGGTTTGGTGGCTTAAAGTTTCTTTTTCCAAAATCACTTACAAATATAAAATAGTTCAATATATGAATAGTTCAAACAACATTCTGTAAGAATAATGACAGCAGCATATACCATCAGGACTCACACTGTACATTAGGAATACAGTACATTATTCAGACTTAAGACACTTTTAAAAGAAATAAAAAGGCCGCGCAATGGCTCTTAGCTCCCATGGCTTGTCACTTCTTTTAGCGTCGGGCACATTTTGTGAATATCTTCTGTCTTTCTGCAACATAGGGTTTAGGGTTTAGTAACTCTTTAAATCACCTGAAAGGTGTTTTGAGTTAATTTGGCTCCTTAGACTGCCTGCTGGAAATTGTGTGGAAGTACTGTATTACTGCACGACACACAGCCTTGCGAACTGCTGTCTAGTCAACCATTAGAAATACACCAAACTATTAACAATCTCCAGTTTGAATAATAGCCTACAATATACTATACTATATGACTGTATGATACTGTATATGCCACGGCAACTGCAGACCAAAAAGATAGTATTTATCTAAATTAATAGCAGCTATACCATAGGCATGACACACACACACGCACGCAGACACACACATACACGAGCGTACTCAAAATGTGCTCATACTGTATCATGTCCTTTTCCATATTAGTTAAATAATCTTCTTAGTGAATTGTGACTGTTGGGAATGGGAATATAGTTGAGAGAGACCACAGAATTGCTTCTTTGACAGCAAGTAACTTCAATTTCCTGCTGCGCAGAATATTCTGAAAAGCACACACAGACTTACTGCTTATTCATTTTCTACCTACCTTTCTCAGGGCACCTCTCTCTGTCTCCTTATCTCATCTTTGTCTTTCCCTCACCCGATCTCACCCACCTGCCACCTTTAAGCCAATTTATGCATTTCTTCACCCCCCCCAGCGCTAACCACATTCATACAGTAATGCTGACACAACAGCACTTTTTAGGAGTTCCTTTACACTGAACATTGGTTAAGCAGGATGTGGACAGGCAAGCAAGCAGGACGGTCCAGGATGACTCAGCATTTTGTAATAGCAAGTAAGACCACTACCAATGTCCAACCAATAACAGCTCACCTGAGGATTTATACTGTGCCACTGTAATTGACTAACTAATTTAACATGCTTCACATCTTCAGCACCATACCTGGTTCTGCCTCACAATACACACACACACACAGCCCCACAACTTCACGGCTGGGGGGTTCTGCTCAGAACAGAGTGTTCAGTCAGGCTGCAAGGTCACTTTGACCTTCAGCGTGTCAGGAAGTACAGCAGGCCTTCTGGGATCCCTGTCCTGCCTGCAACAGTTATGGTGGTAAGCCTTGACACAACCTGTCTAGAAGGGACACGTTAAGAATAGGCGCCACCTCTACTGGTGTTAAATGCTTACACACTTAGGGATGCGCACACACACACAAACTTGTAAGTAAATCTGAACAAGCCAGTGGAGAATTGCTTCCGTTTTGAATGAAGCGATGTATCATCGAGTTCTACAGGGACCCAGTACACTGTAAAATTGGGCTGAGACATACGGTTAACCCCATTAAAATAGTGCCAAATAGTTTAAGGACTAACCTTCCCCTAGGCAAATGCAAAACTGGGGTAAAGGAGGCTTCAAGTGGAAAAGACACTTACTTTCTGAACACTGCATCAGAGGTAAAAACTATACTTGCTGGTACTTATTCAACAGTTATTAATTTCTGTTATACTTTACAGAGAAGTAGGTTAGCAGAGTGTGACCAACGATGAATGAAAAATAGGTCTTAATTCACATGCCTATGGCTAAGACAGCTTTCATTAAGTTGGGTTTTATTAATTGTGTTTAATATGAGGAAACAAAAATAACAATCTACATTTAGTTAACAATTGATAGGTATATATCCAAGGCTATGTGAAACATTTTGGAAATGGATGCACAGTAATCTCTAAAGCCTTTTATTTACACTATATTTTCTGCAGTAGTAGATGCCACTGGTTATTAACATTCAATTGTTTGAAACATCTATCTATACAGATTGAGATCAATTATGTATCTCATTCTCAGTGTAATATGTCGTGAACTACAGTACTGTATGTCTTCAACTTTATCTTAACTTGTACATTCTTCTGCAGTCACAATTTACACTACCTGTAAGTCGCTTTGGATAAAGCATCTGCTAAATGGCAGAATAATAAATTCCTCTGGTTAGAAATTCATGTCCCACTATATACATTAAAGACTTACACTTTACTGGGAGGCAGAGTCTACAGCAGGTCCCCACATCACTGTCACTTTGGGACACCAGGAGGTTGTGACACTGTATGCACAAGCCAATATGCTGGCACGCAAATTTCACATGTGTACAGATGATGTTAAAACAGCACTTTTCAAAGCTTATTGCACTCCATTCTATACAGCTCATCTACGGTGCTGGTATAGTAAAGCAAAGATGAATAAGCTTCAGGTAGCATAAAATGACGCAAGTGCAAGTCATATGTTTGTGTCGAGTGATGTTCCCACTTTTCGTGCCCTTCTGAGGAACATCATGTATACATTTATGTGTAGGCTGATTGATTCAAAAAACTAAATTATACTGGTTTTAACTGAGCCTATGCTGAGTGACAAGTTCTTTTTCTTGCCTCTGGAAACACTGGAATAAATGTCTGTATGTTCTTTAGTATTAGAGACCTTTTATAATAATTTGCCATTATAGTGTACAGTTATGAGCTATACCTATGTATTGTAATTGATACTTGTATTGTATTTGATAGTAATTAATTATTGTATTGTAATTGATAGTTGTATTATAAATGTTCCCTTGTTGTTTTGATTTAGTTTGCTGATATGGACCCAAGGGTCTGCAATAAAGTGGAATTGAATTGTACATGTGTGCTCCCTCCAATCACGTTTTCAAACATGGAAGTGTTAACCTACATTGCTACACAAACCCTGGTTCTACAAGATTAAGAACAGCACCACACATACAGCAATGAGGGATAAGAGACAAACAGCAAATTCTGCATGTCCATAATACATATTATAATACCTAAAAATACTTAAAAAATAAAAGTCTGAAATCACAAAACAATATTAAATATACACTATCTCTTTAAGTACATACTGTACAGGAACTTCACTTGAAGCATTCACATGTTGGAGGTCAAATAGAATCCTGCTTGTTTGTGCACCATACGAAGTTAATGGTAGCCTTAGAAATACATTTGTAGGACACAGTATTTGCTTACTGAAAAGAGCCTCTACAAAGGTATCACTATTACTACAGTATAGCTAGTCCTGTCTGAGTGAGGGTGTCTGAACACCTGTGTATGTGTCTGCGTGTGTGTGTGTGTGTGTGTGTGTGTGTGTGTGTGTGTGTACTCAATAGCTGGGCCGCTGCAGTACCCAAACACCAGCCTGATGAGTGAGCAGCTGGAGAGCAGTGATGTAATAAGCTTGTTGCTATGGAGACTCAAGGTTCCCCAGCGTCACCAAAAATCCAAGGACAGTACAATGTCACCGTCATATAGTAGGCTGGTATGATGAGCGGCAGATGGGTGGTACTACTCCTTAGCAAAGACCACAACAACCACTAATAGAAATCTAATTGAGTTGATGAGTGGATTGGATAGCCCTAGAACATTATGTGTGCTGTAAGGAAAATCAGTTTGTATACAGTCTAACTGAGGTTGTGTTCTGCAATCCTTTTCACAAAGAAACTGAATGAAAAAGTATTTACATTGAATACGCAACATTTTCTACAATATATCCTTATCACTTTATACAACATGTCTTTATTTATGCACCACCCAGGGGCAGGTAAGATGAAAAAGATAATTCACAGCTTGTGAACCCCTGTATGAAGATAACCTTTGCCACTCAGTCAAAACCAGAAGAGATGACCTTGATATCTTTTGCCATTTTCTCCAAACTGCCTTACTGGGATTAGTCAAATCCTCAAGCCGGTGTAGTCAATAACTAAATCCTCCAATCACACTGGTGCTTAGAAGTCTGGAAGAGAGGGTGGGAATTGTAAATGGGACTAAATTTCAAAAGACGCTCAGAGGATAACTTTCCCTGGCAGCCTGGCCATTAGGTTCTCCTCCAAGCCAGTATTCATCTCTAATTGAGTAAGAGTACCTTTAAAGTCTTCTGATGTGAAATGATTCTATCCAAATGAGGCTGCCGAGAAGAGCGAGACCAAAACACAGTCAGAGGCTGAGGAATTAAGAAGCAAACAGTGTCAGAACAAACACTGTTTCCAACTCACCTACGAGATAACGAGAACTGTATCAAGACAGCAAAGCTGTTTTCAAATTTCTCTCTGACTGGCAGTTGAGGAATCCAATTGAGGGTTGAGAAACGCTAATTGTTTTTTTAGAAGAAAAAAAACTGGGGAAGGCCAAGGACAACACTATACTGTATACTAAAATAATAACAGACTGATATTTATTTGCACTATCAGAATTTTACTGAGTCAAGGCTTTTTGTAATCTGTGGTTGCAAAAGCAGTTAAAGTGGCTGCATGACAGGATGGCATCTCTAAAATCTCTCTTGATGCTTTTCCAACCCCCTTTTCTTTTTATAATGCTGATCATCTCAAACGCTGGTGCCAAGGCCCTAAGAAAAATAAAACACTGGGAGACTCACTGCATCCCAACACATACTGCAGATGTGGAAGTGTGCCAATTGAGCAAATTAGATTTTCTGCAGACATCCAAATCTCTCTTTCATACTGTGGCCCATGGAGCTGCAGGGACTGATGAAAAATTTGTTTCGCTATGGTGTGTGTGTGTGTTTACCTACTAACACAGGATTTAGCGGGGGCAAGCCCGTTGGCACGAGTGTGTTGACAGGACCCTGTCGTCAATCGGTGATATTGATTAGCTTGGTGTGACCCTTCCAGTACATGTATTTGTACCTCGAATTTCTGGAACAAACTTAGCGTAACAATGCACAATCAATTAACAAATCTCACAGGCTAACTTAAGGGAGGCAAGTGGTAGAAGGTCAGATAACATATATATTTAGTGTCTACATTACACAAGACCGGACATACTAATCTCTCTCAAGAAAAACTAATATCGCATTGCGGAATTACATTTTGAGCCTTGCGTACCTAAAATGGGAAGAAGAAATAACAATAATAAATCACAGCTAAACACCAAACTGTTTCTTACACCACGCGTCAGCAGTACAAATGGAGAACGGCAGCATCGAGAAGCGCAGGGCTGCGAGTAGTCTCCCGCTGTGACTCATTCCCATGCCGTCTACATCTGAGAGTGGAGGAGAGCAGGTGAAAAGAAAGTTCACCCGGGCTATATAGACCTACGCTGCCTTCTTCAAATACCTATACAGCACTCGCGCACGCGCACACACGCGCACACAGAGGCAGCTTATAGCAAAATGGAGCCAGCGACAAAACGCACCCAAAGACAAGTGCCTAATCAGTCCGAGGACGGTGGGTGATGTCATACAAGCGCTGTTTGCTTACTCACAATGTTCTCCCCCTGCCAGGAGAAAGGGCTGGATTAAAAGAGCTTGGCTCTGTTCCAGTATGAGTGCCACACACACAGCGACTGTGTTTGTGTGAGAGTGCTGGTGGGGGGCGGGTGAGGGGGTTGCACTGCGTGTGGTGCGTGCAGGATTGAGCCAAAGATGGCCGGACAGACAGAAGGGAGGGGACTTGCTTAAAATTCAACGCACACACTCGCCAGCCTATAGCAAGAGGGTAAAAATAGAACACAGTGGACAGAACATATGACACTCGGGCCCAACAAAGAAGCACAGTAGTCCTCTATCAAGAGCCCCACTACACACACAGGCCCTCTCAGGGGCCGACTTGATGGGCCTGAGGGGGGATTACAATGCTATTGTGGAGTGACATTAATGTACAGTACATATCTCCCGCTTTTATTCAGAGCTGTAAATCTGGGGAGATAAAATATCTGCCCAGCACCCATTCACTACCTCCCTAATGTGCAGTGGGTTTTGTGGTGCTGAACAAGACATTAGCTTACTGCCAAAGAGAGAGCAAGCCATGGTGGTTAATATGATATTGTATCACTACTTATTTGTGTGTGTGGGTCTTTATGATATTTTGATGGGTAAACACAAATAAATCTATATAGCTGAAACACTACCCTTAGTGAATTTGCACAAACAGCTCACTCAGTCCAAATACAGTTGATCCTGCTATAGAAAGAAATGCTCTGACTTTTAAATGCTATAAAACGTACAGTATGACTCAAAGGAAGACATTTCCCAGCATTAGCTTAATTTACCAGTGAAACATTAATTGAGCAAGTGTCCTGTTATGTTGTAGAGTGTCACGATCTGATTTGATTACATGGGTATAGAAACCTTCAGTCCTAAAATGAGTACTTAAACTGATTTACAGTGTGACTGAAGGTTAATATACCCATCCATCCAAGTCATGGTAAAAAATGTGATCATGTCATCAGTATTGACCACTTGCGATGTTTGAAACACAATTTTTCACAGTGTGCTCGATTGGTGGAAAACATTGGGCAATGAGACCTATTGAGGTTTCCGAGATGACATCACAGGTCAAGTGATTTATGTTTGACCAGATATTACATTGGAGATCAAACAAACCTATGATATACAGTACTGTAGGTGGCTGAAAAAAATTGATTTACACACAATTGTGCTCATTTTCGCATTACTAAGGTTAAAACCTTCGATATGACTAGGAAGCACCTTTTCCAGGAATTTACCATAGAGCATGATTAAGTACTACCATTGACTTAGTATTGTGTGAAGCTACCTCCTTGTCATTTCTGACTTCTAACAAAAACATTTAAATTCCTAATTTCTGCTGGGTGATGGAATGCATAGGAATTCTTTTTTTTTTTTTTTTTTTAGAACAGTGGTCCAAATCCTCAATAGACGAAGCCAGGTGGATTTTTGGTAGCATTTATGGTAGTCTTTAATAAAAGGTGATAGTACTAACCTTGCAGATGCATTTATCCAGTATGAAAATGAATTTGATAAGATGCAATATCTCAATGAGGTCTGCAAACACAGGTGTACTTTCAAACCCACCCAGTTAAAGAGCTTAAGAGGTGTTTTTGAACCTGCTCTTACATTGTTCCTGGTGAAGAACAAACAACACTCAAAAGACAGAAATCACACAAGTCATCAAACAGTAGAGCAACTGTTTTACACATTAAAGTATTAAACAAACAGGTGTCTTTTAAAGATGTATGGATTCTCATGAGCTACCAAAAACATCTCTCAGTCAAACATGTATGTATACAAATAAACATGTACAATATGTATGTGTATAACTAATTCTCTGACAAAGGACACTCTGGCGAAGCAAGCTATGGGCCCACTGGGTTTTAGCAGGTCTTGTAGAGTATCCACTCTCTACACAGGTGAGCCTTCATGTCCTGGCCAGAATGGACCCAGTTACATATGTATATGTACAGTACAGTACAGTACAGTACTCTATATGTTCTATGTAAGTCCACTGAGAGCAACACAAGTATTAGAGACATAGTCCTTGTCTCTGCTGTATTGACACAGACATGGTCAATAAAGATGATTCTGATTTCTGTGTAAATAACAGCATAATGGAAACACCTTCAATTCTCAAAATAAGAAAAGACAAGTTACAAGTATTTGTTTCAGGACAATGTAATCCTGTAACTGAATCCAGAAATGCTGATGGTCCAGGTACAGTCAAGAAAGGCAGTTGCATTGCTTCTTTAATCAGAACAGTTTTCAGCTATGCTACTTTTAAATAACTGCAAAAGTGTTTTCTTATTATTAATTAGCCTTTTAAAATGGTAAACTTGGATTAGCTAACACATGTGCCATTGGAACAGAAGAGTGATAGTTACAATTTCCAGCTACAATAATCATTTATCATTATATTTCTAATCACTTTGAGGTCATTTTAATAGACACAAAAGTTGCATTTATTCAAAAACAAGGACATTTCTAAGTGACCCTACATTTTGAATAGTGTATGACAATAAAGGACATCAGGCATTGAGGCCGCATTCCAAAGTTACATTTTCCGCAATGACATACTGTACTTGTGGAGTCAGGCAGGCCAATGTCAGGTGCTGACACTGCTCCTTTGGCTATATAAAAAGGTATGTATTCAACTGCTCTCTATGCTTTACCGATGCAAATAGAGGGACATATCTGATACTGTATATGTATGCCCTGGGAAAACATTCCCGTTTTAAAAGGAAAATAACGGAAAATTTACATAAAAAGATATCCCTTCCACTATCACACACTGGCTTTAAAATGTGAGAATACATTCTCAATAGAGTCTCGGGTGAATATCTTGGCATAGTGTGGAGGAGGGAGGTAGGCAATTTCACTTGATATGCATTCTCTATACTAGGCATTGCTATTTTAAGTGTAAAATATATCAATACAACCTGTATCTGCAGCTCATGATATATATATATATATATATAAAAATGCAGTACACCATATTACTTACCATATAATCTGAGAGACCAAGATGCTCTTGTGACACATCACAAAATGTTCTGGGCACAGAGTTTCCGAAATATGTACAAGAAAAGAGTGAGAGATGTGCAACATAACAACATCTCTCATTCTGCTATTCTCACGGTAAAGTCACCAGTGTACACAATGAAGCTTTAAGCCCCGCCCCCTCAAAAGGTTTTGCGCATTAACACCTCAACAGTACTTAACACTGGAAAATGCATGTCAATATTTCACAGTGAACATGTAGAATTTGCATCTAAAACTGGTATTAAAATGCTATTTATAGATTGGAAATACAGTAAGTCAAATCATATCTTAGCAATTTGGCCAGGATCAAAATGTTAAAAGGAAAACTGCTGAATCTGCATTATGAAACAACATGCACATCTATTTTGCTCAGGGATCGAGCTTTGTGTATCTTTTTGTGTGTGCGCTAAAAAACTGCTGACTGTCACAAAACAGCACATTCAGTGTGAATGCTACTGTACCAATAATTTGAATAAGCTCTGCTTACACAAAACCAGAGAAGGAATAAAAAGGTATGTTTAAGGCCACCAATAGTTAAATAAACACACACACACAAACACTTTTACAATGGGTCCCCCCCCCCCCCCAAAAGACAACAAATCACAACAGAATGGCCCTAGACCCACTGTATTAGCATCTACAACAAACCTATAGCAGGCTAAGCCAATATAATAAATGCACATACAGTACACATACATACAGTATGCTACCTTAAATATGCTACATATTAAATATTGTTTTTATACAGGAAATATAAAGTAATGTAATACAGTTCTCACTCACATAGCATTATTCCCACACATAATTAGTGTGCGAAAAAGAGGCCACATCCGTCATTAATATCTACATATTGTCAGCATGCTGCATAATTAGCAGAGGCAACTCTCCCCTTGTGAGTCATGGAGATGCTGTCATTACAGTATACTATATACAGTAATGACTTTCACTCCATTACCCACATTCATCTATATTTAACTGTCCTTCCTAAAGCACCTGACACACGCGTGCACGTGTAAAAACACACATTAAAATATAAACTTGCAAGGACATGCACAGGGTCTCAGACACATTCACACAAGCTGATTGAAGCACATACATGCACGCACACGCGCGCGCACACACACACACACGCACACACACACACACACAGCAGTTTATATAATATGCTGAGCCAGCAAGCAGGCCTGAGTCAAGGTAAACATTTCAACGTTACCTTTTGAAGTGCATACAGTTACAGTGGACACACCAGTTTAGCACATTCTGCAGTGCTGTTTCTTGTTAATCTATGCAAATACAAATGTGCACACTAATTAAAAACACTCACACACACACACACACACACACACACACACACACAAACACTGCACAGCAAACATGATTATAATGCAGATTAAACATCAAAGTAGGCCTCCTAAAGGAATTGGAAGATAAATTGAACATGAAGTCCGAACCAAAACCACAACAGTATGATATCAAAGTTTACATCTTGTGTCAAAATGATAAATCACCTTATAATCACCCCCGTCTCTGAAAGCCTCCTCTCAATGACAGGAAGTCAACTAACTAAAAGGCGTCTAGGGCCTTTAGGGTTCCATAGATAGAGACGGTATATAGGCTTGTGCAAAAAGAACAACAACATTTGACCTCTGTCAGTTATAAAGCTTGATTGAGCGAGTGACAGATGTTTGTCTTAGCATGGAAATATGTGTTTCTTTAAGAGCAGGTACAGTAGGGTCAATGCTACCGCTGTTAGTCTGTGCTAACAGTGGTAGCATTGAGCCTACCTTGCCCTCCCTAGCTCATTGATGTAGTATACTGTATGCCTGATAATGGACTGAGTGGAATGGATTTGGACGGGTGAATACATAAAGCAAATACAAAGTAAAAACTACCAATTGATTAATGGTTGGAAATTTGCATGAGGGACCATACAGCATCACTCAGCAGCTGAGGTGTCGTTTGGGTGGTGGTGGTGATGGTGGTGGTGGGGGAGGTGGTGAATACAGTCTGTTAGGGTCTGCATGCCTGCTCCTTATACTGTACTCACCATAACGCACTTCAGATATAAAAAAGATCTGCTGACCCAATTGTTCTTGTTCTGTTGATCCTCCCACACACTATTTAATTCTGTTTAATTATGACAAAAAATACATTTTGATTTTGGGCTTACACACTTGCAGAGCCTTGCAGGGAAGTGGAAAAGGGCCCAGAAAATAGTGGCGAGATTAGACAGTAGGTGACAGAGATGTACCAGTGGGATATGGTCATTCAGCAGTAGCAGCTGGAGAATCCGGTGAGTGATCAAGATGGGGGTGATTACTGTAAAAGTTCAATTTAGTCTTCCCCAGGCCTGTAGTGCTGGTAATACTATATAATCTGAGACAGTACTATATAATCTGTGAGAAACTGCTTCCATCCAATATTGCTGTGAGTTAGTTTTAGTAACTACAGTCTTGCTGCCACCTAAGCCATAATCTCCATGCCTCCCAAAAAATGTGATGGGAAAATTACTTAATTATAACTCAGTTATGAAATAAAAATGAGCCAAAGAGAGGATTGTGGTTCACACTAGGCAGTGCATAAAATCTGCATCACTGGATTGCTACGCCATTTAATTAGTGCTAAAGCTCAGCATGACTCCATGTGCTTTAAATCTCCTCATCCTGAATCACCTCTTCACTTTTTGTTTGTTTAAAAGTGATTAAAATGGGTGTGCCCTTTAGTGCAATGGCCAGTCAGAAAACAAACAAACCCAATTTCTTTCAGAAATCAATTTGATTAAAAACATTTTTTTTAAAGATTAGGTATAAACCCACTGTAGCTTGAAAAATGTTTTTTTCTAAATGCGGACAACCTCTGTAATGAATTTTTAATAATAATTAATCAAAATTTGGATATCTTTTCTGCCCTGCATACGGCCCTTTTTTGTGGGTATGAGCAACTTGCATTAACAACGTGTCACATAATGGTATTACTCACACATTAGCCCAACTATTTAACTGAACTAATCCCCCTGAGAGTATAAACTTGCCCACATAATGTACTGTAGTGATACTATGGCAAGTAGATATTCACACTAGTGGCATAGGTGTAAAATAGTAACACTAGTGACTTTCCCAAGTCTACTGAATAAGTGAGAAAGTGAGAAATTCATGCAGGTGTTTTGCTTCAGTGCAGCTACTGTGCTGTGAGTGGTTTGCGCATATTTACACCCGTAGATTGTCTTAATCATTACAAAAGCTTCAGTGACTATAGCTTCTGGCCATAAGCCTCCAGTGTCTTTACTGCTGTGTCATGTATTGTGTGTCGGTGCAGTGTTGTTGACCAGAGTGTCGAGTTCTCTCAGGGCAAGCTCATTAATCTGCTGAGCTGCAATGCTGCCAGATAGGAGTTAGAGGTAGCATAAAGGGAGGCAAAGAGAGGGAAATTAAATCATTACATAAATTATAAAACATGAAATAAATACATACTGTAAAGTAAAAACTATTTTATGACATTAATGCTGCATTCAGGACATCTCAGAATTCATATAAAACTGACCTTAAGTTCGTAAGAATTGTTTCTCAGTGCAGTCTTTGTGGCTGTGAATATGAAACCCTATTTCTGACAGATACTGTACCTAGCAACCATCCAGACAGGGCAGGGTAATGTTTATTAAAAGTGGAATTACCTTAGCCTGGGAACCAGATGAATCTCAGAGCTCATGTTTCATTTGCTTGGGCACCCTCCTATTCAGACAGATTTCACCTGGCCTGGAATTGGACGGACCAATCACAATTGGGTGTATAATTTTGGGAAGGATTATTACGACATTTGTAAAGAGGAGCACCTTAGGGCATAAACCAGCTATCCAATTGCATCCAGAGGCATTTTTGTCTATGCCCCTTGATAATTAAAAATGAACTGAGAGATTCCCAACTAATACACATTTACAAATAAGTCTTGCAATATTAACATCCGATCAGTGTTTGGACAAGAGTGCAGGAAACAACTGTGATTGGTAGCAACCAGTAAAAGTGTGAGCAGGGAGATGCACTTGTGTTTCCAAAAATGCATGGGTGATTATCCAGGGTTCTGGGCATACTGCAATACAATCGATGTCCCTTTCCTGTAATAAACCGAAAGACTATAACAAATGGAAGTACAATAAAGGCACTTAAAAATGAGTATGGTTTTTTAGCATCTAACAGCTATAGTTACCAGCATTAGTAATACCTTCACTCATTATGTATTAGCTCAGGCTGCTGTGTTTGTACTGAAAGAGGACAGTCAATAGGGCAAGATGCATGGGACATCATAGATGTCACTGAAATCACAGTTATTACTGTCATGGCTGACAATTGTGTGTCCTAATCTGAAAGCATGCCAGAACCTTGAGGGTTTATCTCACCATTTCTCCACATTAGGATTAACACATTAGGTTTGCAAGGCGCCTTCAAATCAGGCAGACATGTCTCTCATGCAGGCTGAACAGGGCGGCACATAGCTGGCAGTGAGGCTGATAAGCCCTGTCTAAAGCACATCCTACTTTTATTCTATATTAAGCGGTTAGGAATAAATCTACTTAGGGGGCCTGCATTCTCCAGTTTGCAGATTATTATGGGTAAAATTCTCTGCCTCAACGCTATGCGTGGAGTTGAGGCAGTACAGTACACCGCAGGCGTACAGTAATTCCAATCATCCCTCACCACTTAAATGACACCCAAACTACTAATGTTTTTATGCTATAAGTTATAATATATATATATATTTTTTAAGTTATAAAATAAATATAAAAGGTTCATAGTCATTAATGAAGTGTACTGGATATGTCATCAGAAAATAATAAAATACATCTTATTTTGAACTTGAACATCCCAGACCTATAAAATCAATCTCCAAAGTCATTCATTGTGGCATTGTTGGGTCTTATCCAGTGACACAAGCCACTAGCACCAACTAAACTACCATGCACACCATAAAACGTACTTAATAAGTACTATGATTAATAAGTTCAATGGTATCAGTCATGATATTACAGAATTCTGTGAGAAGAACACAATGGACTTCATTTACCCTGCACTTTTCCAACCTATGTTAGCCACTCAGTCGCTTTAAAAAATTGCCTCACATTCACCCATTCACATACACATTGACAGACAATGGTTGTGTCAGCCAAGCAAAGCATCATCCAACCACCAGGAGAAGAGAGAGAGTTTGTTAGAGAGAGTTGCACTATCGTTTTGTGCCAACAGAAGGCACCAACCACAACACAGACAAATGACAAAGCTGTAGTTGGCCCCATCTGCTGGTAGTGCATTTGAAACTCAAGGACAGCAGGAGGGTTAAAGACAGTGTAAAGCATGCATACATTTGTGCTTTGAGTTTGTCACACCACACAGGGTGTCAGAAAGGGTGAAGCCCAGCTAAACCCACCCTTCTTGATTTGTCGTGGCAGGGAGACTGGCAACAGTACATGTATGGCATCGACCAATCACCGTATGCTGTCGTTCACGACCTGGCGAGAGATCATGTGTCGTCGGGGAGGAGGGGTCAAGAAGTTGTCAATCATAGTTGCGAGTTCACAGTTTCCGGTCAAGCATTTGTCAATAATGGCTACACAAGCACTGTGTGTGATGCTGGGGAGTTTATGTTCAGAAAAAAGAAAGAAAGAAAGAAAGAGTTCACTGTATACCTGTTGCTGGGTGTCAGGCAAAGGACAGTATAGGCTGTCCATCCTTCAAAGGGAACTTGAGGTAAAGAAAGTATTTCTATCACATTGAAATAACATTAGCCAACAGCTAGGCCTATAGCATGGTATAGTTGCCATTGATCAACAAAGTTCTCTTTAGTTTTGTGTCCATTTTACAGCTGCAGTAGCATCCGTCCTTTTCTTCGCCATATTTACATAGTCCGCCAGAGAGCATCCTGCCATCCTCTTAGTTAACGTGGAGGAATATGTCGGAACACGTCGTAGGGGATGTCAAACTAGGCATCGGGACGTCGTGAGGTGTCGCAGACGGCTCGTAAACTATCTTGGAATAAGTCACACTACTCGGAGTAACGACGCCTTTCGTCGTTTCCGACAAGCCGTGTTCTGTCCCGACGCTGATAATGCGTCGGTCACGACCAAATCGGGTCAAAATCGGCCTGAAATCGTGTAGTGCGGTGCTCACTACACAGCATTAGACGGCAATCAGTTTTCGGCAGACCACTTTTTCACACTGATGTAGTCTACTTTTCTGCTACGCCGCTGCTGTTGTTGTCATAGTTTCAGTACAGCTTGTGGTGTTGGACCTTTTCATTTGGAAATGTGGTTTATATTTTCCTTCGGAAAATTGGACTACAAAATGACAGTCGGATTATAGGCTATGGATGTTAATTTGAACATGAGGATGCCGACTTGGATTTTACAGCCTGTCTGATTGTAATGGTGGCAAGGCAGTAGCAGTTACAGTTAAGTTACGTAAACCTCACTTTCCAACACCTCAAGGACACTCTAGCAGCAGACGCTAGAGCCCTTGGGCTTTAGTGTTTCTTGCTAAGGCTGCCTCTTAATCCGGGAAAACTGGGTTCGCGTCTCAAAACAGACCGGTCACATGAGCAGCATGAGGTATGCTAGGCTACTAAATGAGTAGCTTTCAAATAATGCACAATGACTCTGCACCCACATTGATTATGTGCCTATTTCGACAATGAAGCCAGTTATCGGACTGTAGGCTGTTGAAGGACAGTAAGGTGAGCAGTGGCTATCAAACATACTGTAGGCTGCTGAAGGACAGTAACATTAACAATACCCTGCGATGGAGCAAGATTTGAACGCTCTCTATGCTTTTATATCCTTGTGGCATTACGGGCAGGGGGTATGCCAACCCCAAACAATCCTGAACACAGAAATTATTAAATACAGTTTAACAGTCTAAATCCACAATTCATACTACTTTACATAGTTAACAGTGTTTTCACATGTTTACAGACATAGGTTTCTAATTTACAGTATATATAATATAGGCAATGGGATTAGAACCAGCGACGTTCCAATCACCTGTTGCTCAACTCTACCCACTGTGCCAATGTACAGTATTTAGGTGTATTTATGAATACAAAACATTTCACATCTATTCCAGTTTTAGCAGCACATGCCAAGCAGGGAACCAATATGAGAGCTGAGAGACCACTTAAGAGATGAGATAATTTTAATAATGCATTTACAATGCAAAACACATTCCAAGTTTTGCATTTGGCTTCAGGGTAAAGGCTATAATTTAATTTGCATGGTCTAAAGGATCCTGGGCTATGCCAGGTGAATGAAACACTTACTCATAGAGATTAGGTCCTACCTCTCCGGATCAATGCTACTTCATCATTCATCTTGCAGTGATGCTCTCATCTACAGTATATATGTATCTTCTGGCTTGTGGCATGAATGTTCATTCAAAACAAATTATTTATGAGATTGAGTGCTGCTTTGATTTATAAGAATCCACAAGACAAAAACAGAGCAAGGGGTAGGCAGTGATGAGCAAATATCAAAACATGAAACCTAATGCATCATGGGAAAAATCAGGATCCTCTGATTAAATCTAAACAATGACATATTTTGTTCCAGACCACACCATACAACACAACCTCAGCTGATGAGCTGATCATTGTGTGTTCATAGCAAGCTACGCTTTAATAAGATTTAATAAGCTTTAACCCTCGTAATGTACTAAGAAATCTCGCTTTTGGCCACACGGCGGCGCCATCTGATTGTGTATGATTTATGTGTTTTTCAATTGGCATTGCTGA
>JAODUG010093045.1:0-11822 GCA_027564795.1 Aphredoderus sayanus | reverse complement strand
ACACACAAATCATACACAATCAGATGGCGCCGCCGTGTGGCTAAACACTATATTACGAGTACATTACGAGGGTTAAACATTGGAGATGCATTGCCAAGGCTTGGATATTGTTGTGCGGTCTGCACCACTTTGTTTATGTTGCTGTTCACAGAGCAAGGGCTGTGTAGAAACGGCAGATTATTTTTGCAATGCGCACATAACGGGCAGCTAGTACAGCGGGAGTAGATATTTGCTTAGTTTTACAAAAGTGTATTAGCTCACAATCACTACTCATCCTCCAAGCATGCTAACATTATACTGTCTGAATGGTGATGTCCTCCTACATACAGTACTAGCCTTGCTACAACACGGCTGATAAAGAGGATTGATCCTGGAAACCTTTGGTTCTAATGGATACCGGTATTATAACACCACAAGCTGTACTGGTAAAGGGAGTTTAGAAGAGGATTGATTAGAGAGAGACAACAGAAAGTGCTAACTAGCCTTAGAAAACCATCCTGATTAGTCTCACTTCATATCAGTCTGGGTACTCTAAATTTAAAACAGGGATTTGGTCATGGCAAGATGGCACCAATGTGCTCATGGCTGCAATGCTGGAGGTGAGGTAGAACTCATACGCACAACACAAAGACAGGACACGAAGAAGGTATTTAATACCAAAAACATCTGGAACAGGGAACAAGCATCTGTATGTAACAACCACAGACAAGATGACTGGGGGAAAAATAGGGCTTAACCCTCATGTTGTCCTCTAGGTCAAAATTACCCAATGCAGTACCTATATGTGGCAGATAGAAGGCGCCAATTCTAATTCTACAGTTTACACGCACATATGATGTGTACTGCTGGCACAACACGGTAGTGTGTTTCAAACCCGAGGACAACAGGAGGGTTAAAGAGCACAGAAAAACTGCACAAATACATAAAGAAATAATTAATAATGAAATACATAAACACAGCAATGACACTAAAGAGAAGGACACAATCAGACACAATCAGGTGGCGCTGTATGCTGGCATAAGACGGTAGTGTCATCATTATTTAGTACCTGTACCAAATGTCACTTTCATTACCATATTATTTCATCTTAAATGTATGCCGTCTCATTCAGATATAAAAAGGCATGAAATATAACATCGGAATATGTTCACACAAACATTGTGCACATATTGTCATTCAGTTGGAAGAGGTTTCGTGCACTATGCACTGACAGAGGTGGTCCATCATCTTGTGCATCTGTACATCAATACAGTCAGACATTTGAGGGGGATCTTTCTTCTTTGGCTTTCGAGTCAGTTGTTTTTTTTGTCCATGTTTTATAGATTTTTAATTCTTGTTTGAATAATTTTGTACATCTTGTACTGATATTTAAATTTAGTTAGGATCATTTTGTACAGCACTTGAGCCAACATTTAAGTGCTTTATAAATAAACTGAGTGGTCTTTACTAAAATGGTTGGAAGAATTGCGTCCAGGTGGGAGTAATTAAATACAGTACAACACCCCACCTGGGTGTTCTGATTAGTTGAAGGTGGTCCAATACATTTAATTTGTATATGCACCGCCTCTATATTAAAAACAACTTTCATGGGAGTTTTTCATATTTCTGCAGAGGAAGGCAAATTATGGCGATGGTAAACTTTGGCCAGGCTGGCATAAAACCTCACTGACAGACAGGCAGCCAGGATGATGGAACGAGCTTTCGGCAACAGTCAGAACTGCCGAAACATTTCCCATCTTCAGTAAAAGACACATCTCTTCACAATCCACCTTGGTACAGTACCTCGACCAACAACCTCACTACCTCTTCTCTAGCACTCACTCTCTTTTTACTCATCATGCCTCTTGCTCTTACTTCTCATGCTCTTTCTATATTTGAATAATAATAATAATATCAATAATAATAATTCTGATGAACACTAAACACTTAATTAGTTAAGCCTTTACCTATTGTTTTTATATGCTTGATTATGTGGTAGTAGACATGATGACATTATGCTGCAATTCTATTTACAATATTGTTTGCTTACAATTGCTGGTGTATGACCTGTCCAAATATTGACAAATGTACTATAAGTCACTTTGGATAAAAGCATCTGCCAAATGCCATAACTGTAAATGATGATCTACACAAAAGTGAGGGTTGTGTTTTTATAGAGTTTAGACTACAGTGAGTGTGTGAAGGCTGGGGTTTATATAAAACATGGAACACATTTTATTGGTTGTTTTGTGAATAGAAAAATGACAGTTTGTGTCAACTGTTCCTGACAATCATCTTGACAAGTACTGTTTTTACAGTAATATTGCAAACCTGGCTGTTATGAAACAGACATGGTGTTGGTGTGTGCTCACACTTCTAGCGACACCTTTAACCCATAATATTTGTTCTTAATTTCCATAACCACCAGACCATAACACTGGCTTAGTGTTAATAAAGAATGATTAACTAATCTGCAGTACAGGGTGACAATATGTGCAGGCAGGGATATGCATTAGTGACCTGTGCTGAGAGCGTGTTAGGTACAGAGAACAGACAGAGAGAGCGCCAGTGAGGGGAAGGGGGAGTTAGTTAGTTGGAACTAGTTATGGACGTGTAGTCATAATAGTGCACAGGCAAACAGACTGAACTGACATACAATGCTGCCCAATGCTGGTCCTGGAGATCTACTGCCCTGCACGCATTAGATGTATCCCTGCTCCAACACACCTGATTCAAATGAATGGGTTGTTATCAGGCTTCTACAGAGATTGATAACATCTAAAGCATGCAGGGCAGTAGATCTTAAGGAACAGGGTTGTGTGCACACTGATGTGGATCTATGTGTTGCATAATAAGAGCATCTTAACATATCATAACTAGGTATGCACTGATATATCGGCTGTACATCGGCGGCCAATACTCTACTTGGCCGATGTTAACAGTATCTGTTGCATGCTTTGTGCTGTATGAATCCAATAAGAGGTACTATATCACTCTACAGCACTGGCTGGGCACAACTCTGGCAAGCATAAGAGGGCAATGGATGCCATGCACATAGTTTGTTTTCAAATAAAAGTGTAAGAAAATGTTGGCCCTGTGGAATATTTTACCAACATCAGTATTGGCCCTATATTTCAATATATACAGTTACCATAAATGGTCATGTCCCCTCTCTCATCCCTACAGGTAAAACTAAAATAGTTTCCCCACATTCTGCTATTGGTAAGTAATCCACAGAACAGAGAGAGCAATAATGACAGACAAGGCTTGACAAGCCATGTGCTTGACCTGATCTTGCAAGACTGTGTCACATTCACCACTGGGGCTTCAAAGAGCTCATAGTGCAAATCTCGTTTGCAGCCGATTCCTTCTTCAATCTCACACCTCTATATTAAAGGTTATCTTTCGTTCCATCTCTCCTGCTATGCATGCTATAAGGTTTCTCAATGCAGTTACTGTATGGACCTGTGCTATATACTATTTGCCTCAGTCCAGACCCGTGTTTCTTTAGTGCTTATGGACGTTATGGCCCATTGAAATTCAGGAATACTGTGGCAGGGAAGGAAATTATATGGGTAACAAGAGTCACCACACTTTAGGGTTCTCTCTCTCTTTTTCAAACCTCACACATATTTGTATCCCTTCTCATGTCTCCAGCATGTCCTTGGCACCATTTAGTTTCACTCCATCCAATATTCATCTCCCAGAGTGTTCAATGCATATATTCATGCAAGGTTTAAAACAGTCACTCATGCAAGGTTTAAAACAGTCACTAAAAATGCATCTTACTGACAGAAATGGGAACTGGTGGTAATTGAAAGTAACAGGGTGTTCCTTGCAGTCTTTTATTTCATCTGACATATACAGTGCATTAAGGTTCACAACTCTTCCCTTGTATTTGTTCTAATTCTTTCCCTTTAAATGTGTTTCTCTGTCTCTGTCATTGAGAGCCAATGCTTATCGTTTTCCTTTCTTCCAGTGACAGTAGAAAATACTTCTGCTTTCTGATTTTGTAACAATGTACTGTTCTAATCAGTACAGAGTAGGCTACGTGAATGTGCTCCTTCTGATATAGAAGTGCAAGTTCACTGAGCCTGTATGTGAACAAAAACATTTTCTTCTCTAGTTTTGTCCTGGAAAAAAGGAACTCTATACATTAAAGTCAACTGGGTCAAGGTGATGTGTTTGGGTGTGTTCTACATACAGTACAGCAGGCTGTATACATAGTGAAGTGAAACACTGGGGCTTTTAAGCATTTGAGTTCAGTGCAGTGTGGCTGCTCAAAACAAAAGTTCAATACCCCTGGGGAAAAAAATGCAATATCTCAGACAATATTCCTGTAACTATTGTACAGACAGATTAAGTTGAAAAGATGCAGAAACAGGATTTATAATTAATTAAATTATTCATGTCCAGGGTGCCAAAGGCTTAGAAATTGTTTTGGATTTAGAATTCATTACAATAAGTGCATGGTTACTCTTTAACCCTCGTGATGTCCTTAAAAATATCGTATTTGGCCAACCGGCGGCGCCATCTGATTGTGTATGATTTGTGTGTTTTTCAATTGGCATTGCTGAGTGTATTTATTTATTTATTAATTATTTCTTTATGTATTTGTGTTGTTTTTTCATGCCTTTTAACCCTCCTGTTGTCCTCGGGTTTCAGCAGTGCCAGCAATGCAGATCATATGTGTGTGTAAGCTGTAGAATTATGTTTAGCGCCTTCTATCTGCCACAAAGAGACAGTGGTTTGGGTAATTCTGACCCAGAGGATGTCACAAGGGTTAAACCAAGATGCCAGTCAAAATCAATAGAGATATGACATGATTACACCTTCTAATAATTCTGCAGGTGTAAGTACTATTTAAATAATTTGTCATTTGTGGTTACGAATGTGTTCGTAAGTAAACATGTACAACATTCAATCTATTTTAGGTCTCCTTATCCCTGGTACAGCAACACTGCATTTTATTAGCTAACCTTATTATCAGAGCTTTGCAATGTTTGATTGAGAAAATACTGAATGTCTGAACAGAAGATAACTTCTCCATCCATCTGAGTACCTGGCCTGGTATTGTAGAGATCTACCAATCTGCTGAAGCCACTACAAGCCTGATAATACCACAAACCCCTTCCATTGTGGCTTGAAGTTGTTCTGAAGCTACATGTAAATGTGTAGCTGCTGGTAGTTCTTCCTATATAAACACTTCATATGCGTTGCACCAGTAATTTTAAACAAAATGTGCATCTAACTACGCTATGTTCTCATTTTATTGTTGATTGAATGGGACCAAAAATCCCATGGCATTATTCACTATTAGACAATTCAGTGTATTAATGTAACCATGGGACTCTAGGGCTGTTGAATGAATAGATTCGCAGAAAACTCTATCCAGCCAATGTTTACATATTATTTTGTGCAAATACAAAGTGCCCTACATGGATGAACACGTCACACATACACACACTGACAACCTTGTGCAGTTTACTGTGTGTGTAACCACAGGAATGTACATTGTCTTTTTATCTTTAGCATCATCATCTCTCTCTCTGTCCCTCCATTTCTTTCTCTTTCTTTCCCCACCCTGTCCTCATTCTGAACAATGCCTGGGCTTCTTAATTTCAAACACACTTTGTTCCTATAGGTATTATTTCTGTAGATACTATACTGTGCTCTAGACCTTGATACCATGACTCACACACACGTGCACGCACGCACACACGCACACACGCACGCACACACGGAAACACAGCTGTCCCTGATCTCTGTCTTCCAGTAAACCAGAATAGAACAGCAGAACAAAACCCTGGATACCAGAGACAAGACAAGCATGCATGACCATACCTCATAAATACATGGACAGTGTAACATGGTGCAAAACCTCCCACACAAAAATACAGTATACAGGTTACACATATAGTATGACCACATACTGCACAGTATGTTGCAGAGGGGAGGAGTAGGATATATTGAGGGTTCCAGAAACTTCTGTGCTTGAAAAAGCAACAATTATCACTAATGAAAGTGTAAATATCAACATAAACCTGAGAAAGATAAGGTTAAATATTTATTTCTAATCGTTCCCATTCAACTGAGAAAGAAAAGAAAGAACAATACTAGAATAAATATAATGCTAAGTAGGGGCCTATAATACAAATGATTTAAAAAAGATGATTATTTTTAATTAACTAACACAAGGAAATGAAAGTACAGGGTTCAATACAGAAAGGGTTTGATATTGAGGTGAGGTCTGTAAACCGATCCCTAAAAGCTTTTGTTAGCCTGGCAAACCTACATGGTGACTCATTAGCACCCTGACATGCTAGTGCACATTCAGAGAGGTTTACAAGGGACAAAAACCCGAGTCTGAGACAGACAGACATACAGACAGAGAGAGAGAGAGAGAGAGAGGGAAGGGGGGGTAGGGAGAGAGATATATGCTTAAATACAGGGTATTAAAGCAAGGCATAGTTGGAATGCATAAGGGATTGGTTCGAAAACACACACGCGCACACACACACACACACAGAGCTGTCAAATCAGAATACTCTCCTGAAATCTATCTCTCTATAATTGAAGAGCTCATTTGGTGAATTACAAACCATATATAAATAAAACCCTGGTTTGCTAATTACTAACTACTCATTCTCTATAACATGAAAGCAATTAAATCTGCTTGATTTAATAACCTGTACAAAACATTTGGATACGAACTGGAATACAGAGAGATGCAGGAGGGCAAAATAAGAGAACTCAAACTTCATCATAACATCTTTAATGATGAACATTGAGCCAAATCTAGGTCAAGCTAAGTGGCCTACCACAATAACCACACTTTATATGCATGCATGCACAGTTGTAGGGGTCCTCCGAGAAATTGTTTGCAGGATGTCCTGGTCATAAGGGAAAGTCAGTGCAAGTCATAAATTAAACATTATCAAAGACTAATATTTAATTTAACCTACTGCCTGGGCTGTTATAACCTTCACTCAGGCATGAGTACAGTATGTGTCTATGTGATGTTATGTGTGCGCGCATGTCATATACACCACATTGTGAGGACAGAGGTTTCAACAAGTCATAATTGTGCAAGCACAAGCAAGTTTAGTCTTACGCTATAAGTAGCACAGTGTCAGAGGCAGCTCTACCCTAAAGGGGCCTTAACCCTTGTGATGCCCTTAAAATACAGTCCTTAACCACCAGGCGGCGCCATCTGATTGTGTATGATTGTATGTTTTTTTTTAATTGTCATTGCTGTGTGTATTTATTTATTTATTTATTTATTATTTATTTATGTGTTTGTGTTTTATGTGCCTTTTAACCCTCCTGTTGTCCTCGGGTTTCAAACACACACCTTGTTCTGTCAGCAGTGCACATCGTATGTGTGTATAAGCTGTAGAATTATGTTTAGCGCCTTCTATCTGCCACAAAGAGCTAGTGATTTGGGTCAGTTTGACCTGGAGGACATCAAAAGGGTTAACATGAACCATTATGTTCCTATGAGAGGAGCAGTAATGCCCATCTCTGCTCTGTGCTATAGTGCATGCACACTATAGCACAGAGCACAGATGGGCAGAGCACACTATAGCACACACTCAAAGTGTCCACTGTGTAAACTTGGACTCCCTGCTCAGCTGACTTCTAAAAGTATAAGCTCTGGTTTGAATTCACAGACAACACTGAAAAACCACATGATCAAATGTTTCATGGGAAGACCCCTTAAGGGAAGCCTATAGCCTGCGACCATACCTCATGTTTAATTTCAAGTGAAGCCCTAAGTCTCTAGATTTCCCCAAACTGACCTTTGTCTTATGTGAGTCGCCCGCCATCTCGCCTCGATGATTCACAAGCTCGGCTAAAACTGCATTCACGGACTCATTTCAGAGAGAAAGTAATGGACCATTCCCATTGGCTGATATAACTGCCCTTGATGACTCGTATTAATGAAATTATGTCATCAAATCTGTTTGCGCAGGAATTTAAAAAAGATTCTAATACGAGCCAGACAGAACACACATCTAGTTAATTTAAGTTGCAAAATCAGTTAGCACAACATTATGTATGTGTAAACTATTTGGTGAGTGCAGTAGTACTACACGAGTACTAGAGAAAAAACTGGGTGTTTCGTTTTGGGAGGGGGGAAACAAAGACTGTTTACCCGTCACCGTAGCAACTGAACTTCTATCTCTCTCTTTGTGTCTGTCTGCCATGCTGTCTGCATGCCAGCTTCATTTTCCTTTCTGTTTTTATTTGTGTCTGCTCTGCTACTGTCTAACGCTGGCTTTCTATGAATACTGTTTCTCTGTGTCACAGTCAGCAAGAACACTTCCTCACTGTCTGTCCTGTCTTCCTCTAACAATATGTTTCTCTGTGCGAAAGATAGAGAAAAGATAAGTAGAAGAGGAAGAATGAAATAATGAAAGAAAGAAATAAAACGTCTGTAACCAGACAAGGGTTGAATTAACATAATAATAATAATAATAATAATAATAATAATAACAATAATAATAATTGACAGAAAGAAAGTACTATGTGTTAATTTGAGAAAGATGAATGAAACCACTGACTATTTGTCAGGCTAATGTCCATTGTTGCCATGTGACAACCTTAGCAACACCATCAACAATGTTAACCCATCATTTTTAACCCAGGTTAAGAATGTTGCCAATGCTGAATGTCCCCACTGATTTCCGTTCTATCAGGGGAAAATACCATGCCAACCTAACATTGAACCTTAAATTAACATTCACATAATGCTTGTTGATCAACATCACAGGTACCCACAGCTTGGTTATTTGAATAGACTTCAGGCCCACTGGGCCACGTGAGTGCTGATTATATAGCGTATAAAAAAACCCATTTATGAGGAAGACAGAATGGAGAAAAGTATCACGCTTTCACAATCACTGCTTGGCACTAAAACCCATCTGTATGTTTTCATGGGCCTCAAAAATAGTTGCGGGAGAGAACACGCCAGCCATTGTCATTGTCTCACAGAGTTAAAGCCCAGTTCAAAACTTTCCAGTCAACAGCTGGCGCACACCAGGCCACAGAAAATCCGGCTCATTGATTAAGCACAGATGCGTCTATTGTATAATACCATCTTTTCAACACCACTAATAGTGGCGCTCAGCTCAACACCACCCTCAGGGACATTTTGTGCTACGACCTGATAATCACACTGTAGGGATACTTTGACAGGGGCTACTACAGTGCAGTAGTATAAGACTACTACACTATATAGTGTCTTAACAGGGGAGGCTTATGGCGACATCTGGAGTAGCTAATATATAGTACAGTACACCAGTTAAGCACTCTATGCATGGCCAATGTATGCATTGCTAAACACACGATAAACATTGGATTGGAATAAGGTTAAAAGTGATCATGTATAATATCTATATTATTATTATTATTATTATGTGATTAATGTATCTGAATCGCTCCTGTTTTATAAAGGCTATTTCCACAATACTGTAGTGATAGTGTGTATGCATTATTAGTGCACCCGTTATTTCATCACTCTATCCCGAATGGCCAAGAGAATGCACGCCACTCTAAACGTACATAGAGGCCTTCTGCATAGGCTACCACCGATAGAGCAGGCAGCTGGAGGACAGAGTGGGGCCGTGCTTTCCAGTGGTCCGGTTGGAAGGCGAAGCTTCTAGCCTGTGCCAGTGAGTCCCAAAACACACAGCACACGTAATGGCTGCCATGTGTGTACAAACACATAAGCTAACAAGCCCCCTCCCCCACTCAGCCCAAGGCCTCTGTTTGTGAGTGTGTGCGATTTGATGTGCTTCTATCAGCAAATTAAGTAAAGGCCAACTTTGGACACAAATATACATATGAAAATGAGTGTGTGCGCGTGCGTGTGTGTGCATGTGTGTGTGTGTGTGTGTATTGGGGGGTATAAGCTTCAGTATCATGCCTTCGTTCTGTGTGCGTGCGTGCGAGCGTGCGTGCGTGTGTGTGTGGGCAACAGTATCTTGGCCTCCACTCCACTTTGCTGGAATTTCCTTCGGCTCAGCAGCAAGAACAAGATGGCTACCAGATGCCAGCCACACACACACACACACACACACACACACACACACATTAATGAAGGCTGCAATACAGCTAGCAATGCACAACTTTGTAATAATAAAGAAAACCACACACAAAACCAAACAAATACTGTAAAACATAGTGGATACACAGGCCATTTACAGAGGAACACAATTCATAAGTATATCAATGAAGTCACTCAACCACACATGCACAAACCTTTACCGGTTAGAGCTATGCTGGAATTTGTGCTGTGCTCATGGGCACTATGACAACACAGACCATTGCTGTCGGGAGCTGAACCCAAGACCACTGTCTAAGGATACCTACGGTAGTTACAATGTTAAGGAAAGAAGATGAAACAGTTAAAAGCTTGCCCACAGCCCCACGCTAAATTAGCCACATCTCGATCTAACCACAGGTGGGAATTGAACCTGCTGCCTTCTGTGTACAGTGAGGCTTTGGTATTAACAGTGGTGTGTATTTTACTACTTAGTAGTAGGCTTTGTGGAATCACTTTAGGCATGTGGATGCATTTAAACACCACTGTACAGTATACTAACACCTCAGGTACACCCACTACACTCTGCACAGACAGAATTTCACCCTGGTTCCGAACAGCGCAACGAACCACCTTGTACTGCAGAAATTTCCCAGTTTGCATTAGAGGTTATGACTACTTGATGCAATATTGTGATTATTGCCCTTATTTGGAAAGAGACCCATATTACAGTCGTGTCAGGTACCTGAATCCTGTGAGAAGAATTCAAATGTAGAAATGTAGGATTCAAGCAGAGGCATTTGAGATTGTTTCAACAACGTTTGCGGCTTGCTCAGGAACACATTGCATGGTACAATAGATCTGTTGAGCCAAGGAGGACCGTTCAGCTGGAACCTAGACCAGCAGGAGTTTGACCCTGCAACGCCTTCCAGCCCAAGACAGCATTAGGCTGCCCACTTCTACTATTGACTCCATACTGTACACATTCAGCTGAGCACTTTGGCCTGGTGTCAGTTGGCAGGACCACATTATTACCATAAAACCGCCGGACTGGTTCTCTCTGGCTGGAGTTATGGAAATTTCCATACCAATAAATCCCTTCTCCATCTGAAAATGAACATACATAAAACACATCTGCTTTCTGTTACCCCTAAGACTTCTCCAATGCACGGACAGAGGCCACATTCGCCTTCTCACACATACTGTATGTGCACAAGCAGACACACAGACATACCCTCTTGAATCAGCTCTGGTTTTAAAGCTATCCCATCATCACAAACAGAGACAGAAAGTATGCAGGGGGGAAGGGGGGGGGGACAAAGGAGAAAGAGAGAGTCCGCGATACTGCAAACCATACCAGTTGGAAGTTTGACAAAAACGTTAATGGGGCAGATAGTGGACTCACTGTGTGTGAGTGAATTTGAAACTAGAGTCTAAGTTTCATTCATTGGCAATACATGGCTGAATATCTGATACACGCAGTGCTTTAATGATTTAAACAGTAACAATACCCATTTTCCCATGAGTTTCCCATGAATTCTTCAATAAAACAGTAAAGTTGGCTTTGGTCAATGAGCTATGTCCTTGAAATAATCTATAATTAGTTGTATATTATAAGTTGACCCCAAGGTCCAGATGTATTGGTGACAATATATTGGTGTCCACTATTTAGGTGTTTTTGGCAGCTGAGCCAGTTTAGTTAACCACACTGTAAATGCTGTTTGTTTAAACTTGGTTTGCTTTTTTTTTTTTTTTTTTTTTTTTTTTTTAAAAAATAAAAAAAAAAAATGAAAGT
>JAODUG010093024.1:0-11825 GCA_027564795.1 Aphredoderus sayanus | reverse complement strand
TATACAGGAGAACTTACTTACATTTCAGAGAGACCTTACATTTCAGAGAGACACATTTGACGTCAGAAACATATGTACTATTTATTATTTGTATTTCTTGTTTTGTTTTATTTGGACACCAAATCACAAATAATTATTGTAAACATAAAAAAAAGGAAATTTGAAATTTTCAGAGCACTCTATGAACCAGACAATGATGAGTAATAAGTAATATTAGAAGAATGTTTATTGAAAAATAAATGTTTTGCTCTTGGCTTCATTATGCTTTTGCTTAACAATTTCACTTGATGGCGACAAATCCCACAAAAAAATTTGTATTTCTGAACCACTATGGGTGCTACACATAGAGAAAAGTCTTATTAGAAACACTGATCTGAAATCGGTTTTTCCTGTTGCCACAACGCGCCACACTCAAGAGGGGGAAGGATATAGTTATCCCGGAAGTCAATATTTCTAGCTTCGTTACTGTACGTTAGAGAATCGTAAACACGTTTAACAAAATAAATGTACAGCCATGGATAAACTGCGTCGTGTGCTAAGCGGTCAAGAAGACAATGAAGAGTCAGGGCTCACACAGGTACTTTAGTATTGATATTTTAACGATAGTTACTTTCAGAAAAGGCTGAAGCTTGCTGGTCTAGCTGGCTACTGTACATTAGCTGGCCACTGTCAACGCATTGACAAAGTGCAGAGCCAAATTAGCTGCTCCCCGTTAGCATACTATTATTATTGACTTCCCTGGTATAGCAACATTTAGCCGATAGCTGTAACTACAGTATTCTATCTATATTGCCGCGGATGTCTTCATAATTTCCAATGAATATCCTGTATACGGTGTAAGAAAAAGTAGTTATTTAATTGCGTGTGTGTGTGTATTGCCATTCTTTACACGCTTTCACTTGGAGGACAAACTGAGGTAAGGTGTTGAACTTTCGCCAGCAACACATCTGCTTTGATAACTTTGTGCTTAGTAGTATTTAGGTTTTACATTACATATTTTTACTGTAACGATCCAGCCATAATTTTAACTTGAGAGGCTCAATGTACTTGCATTGTCATGTTTATTGTGGTATAATGTAACTACATGTCACTTGTATGTACATAACGTTAATGTTGTCACTGTCAGTAGGAAGCCAGGTTGTCTGTCTACACAGTACATACGTATTTTTCTTGTGACATCCTCTCTCATCAGGTCCTGGATGCGTCCTCTCTCAGCTACAGCACCAGGGTGAAATGCTTTCTCATATGTTTTGCTTCTGGCGTCCTGTGTTCAATAATGGTGAGTTTTTATAAATGGAATCTAACTACCGGTGTTTAGTCATGAATGTAACATGTTTAATAGCAAAGACTGTAAGTCTGGGTGCTTCATAATAGAGCCTTATTAGTCTTATATGTATGTATGTTAAAAAAATATGAATTATTACACCTTTTGATGATTATTTATCAATGAATGTTTATAGCCTGATCAGTAGGGGGCACCAACATTTTATGTTCAACATAGATGAGATGAAGTGCAAGAACAAAAACTTTTTTTTTTTTTAAACTTATATTATCTATTATTTATATGAACATGTGTGGACACATTACTCTGTAATGTTGATCAAATATGTTTGTCTGCAAACAGGGCACTGCTCTGCTATTCCTAGGTCCCATTGGATTTAAGCTTTTTGCAGTCTTCTACACAATAGGGAATATTGCAGCACTTGCCAGGTAAGGTGTTTTCTTCAATGGATGTGAACTTGTTCTGTTGTAGTGAATTATTTCTAGTATTGTGGCTGCACTATGCCGTACGTAATATTACTCAAACTCATAAATAGATATTCACTTATCAAGGTAAACCACCTCATTGCCAGGGAAACAAGTTTTATAGGCTATAGGTCGTCACTAGCATTAGGAAACTGAGATTAAAGAGAGAGTGTATCTTGTATCTTTGTATCTATTCTTGGTAGTACGTTACAAATTATCAATGGTTTTACCTAATTTGACAGGCTTTTGGCAGTCCAATGGACACGCTATTGTTTTCAGAACATAGTAATCTCAAATGTCATATACTGTACCTGAATTTCTTTAGAGACACAGTAGTAAACTGGGTCATCTTGTGCTTTCAAAGCCCACGTTACTGTTTCAAAGCACAGCAGTATCATGTTTGATGTTCAGCATGGTAACTGTAGGTGGCTTTTGATGGCAAGCAAATCACCAACGTCATTTTGTTCACTACCTGCCAAGGCTCCAGCAAAGATGAGACCTTTTTAATTAGGTAGTTTGGGCAGGGTGTCCTTACGTTATGTAGGCATGCATGATACCTATGATACCTGAGCAGATTACATGGCAATGCCTCCATCACCGTATTAAGAACAGTTTTTCAAGCAATGCTGTACACAAGTTGTCTGGATTTTAATTCAATGTCTGTGATTATGATGGTATACATTCATGCACATTCCAATTTGAGTGCCTGTTTCTAATTGTTCTGCACAACATAACTGGGTAATGATATGGTCGAATTCTTGAACATTCTATGTTCATTCTTGAACTTAGTACAATATACATTCTTGTGGTGGGCTATGGAGTATAAATGACACAGTACTAACCAGATATTTTCAGTGGAAAACAACTGGCACACTAAGCCACGGCTGTTACATGACTTGCATGAGGTTTTGCGGGCAGGCCCTGTGAAGTGGTGTGTAGCCGCATACACTATAAAGGCTGAATAATGCCATAGTTGGTACAGAGAGGGCTGCGGTGAACTGGGGGAAGGAGAAGAGAGCTGTTAGCATTACATAGGAAAATGGTTAACATCCATGACAACAGAGTCCCACTGATGGAACAGCCCAGGGTCAAATCTGTCAGCAGCAACAGCGTGGGAGTGTAGCTACCTTTCTAAACCCCCCCCCCCAAACCCTCATCCGTGACTCTCATGGCCATCAGAGAGTGCTTGCGTCAGCACGCCGGGCTCTGGCGTCCTATCTGGCAGCTGTGGCGCCCCACGCACGCAGCCTGTCTGCCCACGGCGCACAGCTCGGCCTAGCGCTGTCTGCTCAGCATGGGAGGCGTTCCTTTTGTGTCCATGTCGGACGTCACACAAGCGGAGCACCTCCGGCACACAGCAGTTGGCCTGCTACCCGAAGCACCGCTGAGTCACGTTAGGAAGCTTGTCACCACAGTGTAGGCCAGCGAGAGTCACACAATTGCTGAAATTAAAAAAGGATGTTGTGTAATGAGTGCGTATGTGTTTGAGAGACTGTACTGTTTCATGTTCAGTTGATCATTAGATAAGCAACAGTTTTATACATCTATTTTTGTCTTTCAAAAGCACGTGTTTCTTAATGGGACCATTTAAACAATTAAAGCGCATGTTTGAACCAACAAGACTGATAGCCACCATTGTTATGCTGGTAAATATACACCATTTTTCACTTTAATTTACCTAGCTAGGCATATAATGTTTGCACATGTAGTTTAAGTTGTCAAGTTGTTTAAGGAGTGGCATCCCTGCTCTAGATGACAAGCCACTCAAGCCCTGAGAATTATGTTGGCAAAGCATATTGCCTTGTAAGTTGTAGGTGATCCTTAATTAAAGGCTATGCTACATTTTAACCCACTGATCCAAATAAAATAATTAAGCTTTAAGCAGAAAAATAATACTATGTAAATATCATCAAGTCATTAATTTTGCTTGTTGTGTTCTCTAGCTTTGTCTTGTCTTGACACTTTGTGCAGTGTTCTGGGTAAGTAGTTAATAAATATACCTGTCTACACAGTATAACATGAATACTATATACGGTATATTTTAATGTCATTTTGTTTTGAATCCCTTTTACAGTGGCAAAAAAAAGGACTGGCCATTATCTTCTGCATTCTGCAGTTCCTGGCAATGACATGGTAAGTGCCACCTGCCCCTCTCAGCTGTGTCTGTGTGTTTACACAGTTCCTGTGTCGATCACACCTATTGAGATAATTACATGAGAGGGATTAGATCACTGGTCCAGCTGCCTCTTCTTGAACCAACTGTCAGTGGGCTGAGGAGAGATGGCTGTTGGTGAGCGTAGTTGACTTTGGTTTAGATAAATGTAGGATAAATGCTCTAAAATAAATGGTAAATGGACCACTTTTCCAACCAACTGGTTGCTCAAAGCACTACAGTAAAGCCTCACATTTAAGTATTCACAAACATTCTCATTCACTCACTCAACAACATTCTTACACCAATGATTGTAAAGTCAGTTAGCTGTAGCGTCTACATAATTGGCTGAATTACCTCTTTTGCAAAATGATTAGAGTTGTACGTAATTTGCCTTCTCAGCCAGGTGAGAACAGACTGCCCATGCTTCTAAAATAGCAGTGTATATTTTTACTAACAAGGCTGCATACTGTTTACTGTAGTTTATACTAATAGACCGGTTGAGTGAGTGATGGCAGTGAATAAAAAGCCATACTATGACTATGGTCATATTTACAGTGGCAACAAAGGTCTTTTACTGTGTAGGAGTCTACAGGAATGCATCCCCCCACATACTGTAGGGGTATGGGGAAGTGATGTTCAGTGTCTGTACATTTCCACAGCACTGAACAAGCTCATTAGGCATTACATTTGATATGCTGCTAGTTGAAGAATGTGGTGTTCTATTCACTTACATTACGTCTGCTTTGTTTCATCTGAGAGGTATCACCGTGGCAATCTTGAGTCCATGTGCCCAGGACATGGTTTACTCGTAGGCGCTCAGGCATGTCTGCGTATGCAAATCTTGGTTTCTTTGTAAACCCCCACGAACACGGAAGTGAGCAAAGTCTAGTCTGGTGAAATGGTCGTAACATTGTCATATTCCGAATAGTGGTAGTTTGGTATGGGTTTTAATAAGTACTGAATGATTAGTCCGTCCATCCATCCATCCTCATCCGCTTATCCGGAGTCGGGGCACGGGGGCAGCAGCTCCAGCAGGGGACCCCAAACTTCCCTTTCCTGAGCCACATTAATGAATGATTAATTTCTTCACAAAAATTTTACACCTGACTGATGAGTAGTGTCATGGCGACAGTAATATCTACAGAGTGGTAGAGGTGTTTCTGCTGAGGTAATCATCATCATACACAGGCCAAATTAATCATTCAACTACATTCCTCAAATTGTTTGAATAATTAAAATCCTTTATCAAAGACATTTTAGGCCAATTCAATGCAGCTGGTCTACACAATTTGTCAAACTTCTACATTAGTCAAGAGAAATTTTAACTGGCCCTTATTTTCCATGTTTAGGTGCTCATTTCTCTTACTCACCATAAACGTGAATGACTAATGTTTTATCTCACTCATCAGTTAAAAATATGTTGAGCCAAAGCCATTCATTAACCATAGGAAGTGGAGTCAAGTACACAAAGCACACAAATCCGTTATTCAGAAAAACTATAGGTGATGTCACAGAGAGCTTGTCCATTTATTTGTATGGTCTATGTGCAGTGGATTTGATCCATGCCTCTATATTATACTGTGATGGGAGCATGTACATGCATGCGTGTAATGTATGCGCAATGACAAATAAGGAAGAGGATAACAGCTGAATGTTTGGTCACAAAGCATAACCACATTTGGTCCACATGGGAAAATATCTGCGTGTTTCAATTAATACTGTAGCACAGTGATTGTTTTTGTGTTTTGCCGAAAGTCATTGGAATACATAGAGCTACCAACAATATAGTTAGTACTGTACATAAATATTCAAAGTCATAAGTACGTTTTTGTCTACAGTCAGTACCTGTATTTTCTTGAGTATAACTGCTGATTTTCACTCGATGATGATTCTTTCCTCTTAGGTACAGCATCTCTTACATTCCATTTGCCAGGTAAGAACATATTATCATACTGTATGTTGGCTCACAGACTGCTGCACGTGTAACAGTAAAATGTTTTGTTACATTCACCTTTAATAATATGCTGTATTTGTCTGAGCTCATGAGGCTGTAGTTCACTTGATGTGACTAGATGAATGAGCTACCTTTCTACTTGAACAAGAAAGTGCTGATGTGGTCATTGCGGCACTAAAGTAGAAAAACGTGGATGTGTAAATGCTGCTTTGCGAATTCAATGAAGGCACCATGAATGAAATCATGTCTTTATTTACTGGTTTTATATGCACCATAAACAACAAGCAAATGATTGCTTGTTGTTTAACACCATGCTGTTTTTGTCTGATTAGGACACAGGCCCTTAGTGAATAACACAGTATGAGAGGGAAATCATAAGTCAATATTAATTATTTAATTTTAACTCAATATTGCGCTTTCATCAAAATATTCCTTTAAGAATTGGATTATATGGTCTTTGTGGTGAGTTTACAATAAAAGTAAAGGTCCTTTTACTTTTATTTAAAACTCACTTCTAGGCTATTGTAAACTCACCTAAGCTAAAGAAGTGAGTTTTATTATAAACTCACCTCTAGGTATAATATTGACATCATATTGATATTTACAACCATTTAAATCATCTCACTTAATTTTATCATATACCATTGCTGGATGATCTGCTGTTACCCTCCACATATATTGACATTGGTACTTTAAGCTATTTGCTCTGTTACCAAGCAAAAGGAGTGATGTTTTGCCAGTCCAGCTGTGTGCAGGGTTGTATGTAATTTGGTGGCATACCCCCTAATAGATGCCTTGCATGTTTGGGAGACCCTATAATCCGTCCTGACAGCTTAGAGACCTTAGCCAACACTCGCACCCCTTCCCCCAGCCAAAACATTAATAGGGAATGAAGACAAAGGATAAGTCATTGCCAGTCTACTGTAAACATTTACATTTGCTGGGCTTGATGTTAAAAGTATTATTATTATTATTATGATTATGATATATTCCTTTTTATTTTGTCAACAAATGTATTTGATTTTCCTCCCCTTTTTAAGCCTCTTGCATTAATCCATTTCTCATTACGTTAAGATTGGATTATTTAGCTTGCCATTGTTTGCCATGTTTCGACAGAGCATCTGCACATTTTAATCATGGGGCTTCATCCTTCTTTAAAAAAGCATTAGCTTTCCTGTGTGCTTCCACTGATCAGCACTATGGTATCAGGCTAGTCATCGTAACACATGGCCATTAGAGCTGATCCTCTAATGTGTTTTACCTTGCCACTCCTATTTATAACGCCTGTACACCATAGTGAAACCAGCTACATGTGCATTTCTCTGTGAATATCAGGGTATCTGTTCCTGTGACATTTCACCAGAAACCGGGGCATTCAGAGAATTCTTATTTATTAATACAGTGTACCAATGCAATAATAGCAGAAGCCTAAAGACCAAGGTGCTGTATAGTGAATAACAAGGATGCCGGTGTTGGCTGTTGCACCGGCCCAACCCCCTTCCCTCAGACTGAGACTTAGCTGCGCTCCCCTCTCCCTTCTCCTTGTAACCTTGACTGAGTTTTCACCTCCTCCATTGACACTTCAACATGGCAAGCGAAGTCTGCATAGCAACACAGTGCCGACAGCAGCAGCAGGGTAAGAGGGACGGAAGCGGCGACACTTTGTTGTTGCCATAGAGATGGTTTCCATGCCGTCATTGCCCCCTCCCAATCCCCCTTTCCCCCACTTGGTACCTGGAGAGAGGGAAGCCCTTAATTCAGAGCCTGGGGTCTATCCCTGTATAAGCACACTTACCCACTGCCAGCCCCACCCAAACCATCATCACAAACAAAAGATCTTTTAATTTTACACGTGGGAGGGAAAGAAATAACAGTTGTGTGTGTGTGTGTGTGTGTGTGTGTGTGTGTATATGTACTGTGTGAATGAAAATGTTGATTCCTTTTTTGTGAAGGGATAGTTTGTTATGGTTAATAATGCTTTTTATTTTTATTTTCTTCACAGGGATGCTGTGATGAAATGCTTTACTACTTGTCTGAGTTAAAATGGTGCTCAAGAAGACCACAATGCACACAGTCCACAGACTAATATGTTATGTCTTTATTGTACATATACTATACATCCAAATTCTTATGCTACATACTGTGAAATCTCACTTCAAGCTATTCTATAATCACCGCAGCAATCATAACCTACACTGGTGTGTTAAATTACTGCTTTTAATGCTTTGTATATGAAATGTATTTAAAGACTAATACACATCCTGAGCATTTCATGCAAATTGATGTCAGGGAACCTTCACAGCTTTACAGTGCCCATAAGTTGGTATAGAATGTATTTAAGTATTTAAACACAGTATATTTGGTTGAGCTTGTGTTTGATAAGGTTGGTAAGGTTATTTGTCTCCTCTAAGTGATGTATAAAGCAGTCTCTTAAGACATTCTCTTCCATGTTCTAAAGATTATTGTATACTGCCCTATAGAGACAATGCTTTCCAGACTATAGTGGTATACAAGTTAAACATAAAAATATATCTGCAAAGAGACAAAGAATCTGTCACTCACCCAAATGTTCTTTTATTATTCAGCAACCCAATTCATTCTGCTTTTCTTACCATTGTGCTTTTCAACATGACCCATTAACCCAATATATTGTAGCAAGCACTGTCTTCCCCTTATTACTTCTGCATGATGGCACAGCCTCTGAGGATGCGGTTGTCATGACAACCCTCCTGAAGATTTATAACATCAGCCCACCCCCCATCTGTGGTTGTCACGTGACACATGGGCCATTAAGATGATAAAAGTATTGCCAGTTATAGAGCAATCTAGACACCTTGGCTTATTCTAGAATACAAATGTTCAGATGTTCAAATTAGTTTTGCAAACATGTCTGTGGGTATACATTATGTACATTAATACCTAAATGTTTTACTTAAATGTAACAGTTTGCTATGTTTTCTTGTGGTATTTTTTCATTCCTCACTAAATGTCACAACATGTCATTGTTATGGTTGTATAATGTTGCAGTGCATGCACAAAATCTCTTATGTTCCTTTAAATAAGAAAGGAACAAACATCCTTAAACACCTATTTCTTTAATTTAATCTGATTGATAAAAGTATTCATGGCTTGCTTCTATTTAGTAAAGGGAGACTGTAGTTGTTTTTGTGATTCGTGTGGGAGGGATTACTACATAATTTGAAGCCCTGACCTCTGCAATCTGCTGGAGTGCCTGACCACTTCCTGTTGAGCTGGTCTAATCCACTCTTATGTCAAAGGCAGAAGGGACCCCACAGGACAATATTCACGTCTCATTTCAGCATCAAGGCGGATCTAGTAATATGTTGCATTATTATTTACACAGTAAAAGTGAAATGTTATTTTCTGTTTTGACCCACAAATATGTTTAATAATGTATACCTTATTGGCTATATTTCACACTATAGTTAGTAATAAAACATCCTGTACATATACATGCATTCTGCATATAAGTCTTTTTATTGATAATTATTTATGTGTGATTGCAAATTAACTTCTCAGGCAATAAAAATGCTTTACAAATAAACAGTGGCATATTGTTGTTATTCTCATTGAACTGCCACCAATGATTTAGAAGCTGTTTGAAATATCTGCAAATAATAAAATAAATATTGTATGTATGTCTCTAATACACAAAATGTAGTGTGTGCATATGAAATATATATGGTCTTACTATGAATTAATGAAAATTATTGGATAAAATAGGTTGTTCTGAGATGAATAAACCCTGTATCCTACAATTGCCTAATGCAATACCGGTGTTTATTTGGGGGGAGGCTACTGGGGTATTTTTCGTTTGTGGAGAATCTTTAAACCAATTGTTTTATTATTACATTTATTGAAATAGTTACATGACATCACCACGGCTGTGTATGTGTATGTGTTTTATTTAAAAAAAAAATTTTTTTTTTGCTTTGTTCAGCCGCGTGCTTTTTTTGACCACGCCTTCACCACAAATGTGATAAAAGCAGACCGGCTCTCGGTGCACCAGTTCTATGTAACAGTGTGGACAACAGGTGCAGCACAGCCGCTACAGCCGTTTGGTGGATAATGCAATTAGAGCGGCCTTTACATTTCAAATTACTTTCTGCACTTTGAATTCTTTATTATTATTTTTTTCGTGAATATTTTCATTGCCAATGATGCCTTTTCCTCCGATTAATCTCCACCAGCGCATCTCCTCTCCTGGCAGGGACTTATTCCGAAAAAAGAAAGCCAACATAGTGCCTCCTCAGACTGAGCTTGCGAACAAATCCGGGAATGTAAGAGAATATGATAAGGGAACATTTTCCACATCTTGGCCATCAGCGAATTTAAGGAATTTGGGACAAAACCCCCCAGCGCAAAAAAGTAAAAGCCCTACGCAAAGGCTAGTCTCCGGTCAGGAGGCGCAGGGCAAGGGCTCCTGGTTGTCTTTGCCCAAATCTCAGGATTGCGGCGGCGTTGCGCGCTCCAGCTCCATGGAAGCCACCACCACCCAGCGAAGCAATAAACAGTCCTCCAGGAGTTCCCTCGCTAAAGAAGGAGAAAAGGAGATTCAGTTTACCCTGAGTCTGACACCTGAAGCCATACTTGTTATTCAGAAGCGAAATTTAGAAAAGCAGATGATGGCTAAGCAACAGAAGTGCTGCGCGTCCGCGGATTTCAGACACAGACGAGTATTCCCGTGCAAAAAGGTGCACGGCGGGTCCAAAAGCTGTACCCCAGCCGCCAAACTAGACTGTACAGACCAGGACATCACCACTATCGTTAAAATTTCTTTGCTGAATGATCAGTACAAGTATGATGATGTGGAATATGAGGAAGAAGATGGTGATGTGGACGAGACAGTTGTTAGGAAATGTAAAGAGTGGCTTAAAGGAGTTGAAAGTGCTGCTGCTTTTGGAAAAGTTGACAAAGCCTCGACCCTCCCACATGTCAAAAGTTGCTGATTTCTGACTTTTATCTTTAAATTTATAATAAAATGCCAAGGACTGAAAGACCGATTAATTTGTGTGCCGTATGCCCTGGTGTTTTCACCAGTGTCATAGCTTGCGCATATGGCATACTGTACTTTATAGAATGAGTGGTGATGCCTGATCGGTGTTTTGGTAACGTCTTAATTAATGTTATCTTCCTTTGCACATGCGTTTGTTTTTAACTGGGCGTCTGTCACAGAGAAGGTTTGCGTGAAGGAATGTGCGCGCTCCCTTTCGTGCGCGGACCGGTACTGTGAACTGAAGCCATTCCTTTGTGTCCGAGAACAATAGCTGTCAACGGCAACAGGGTTTACGCGCCGTCCTTTTGAAGCAAATTTGACTGTTATATTTTTTTCTATTATAAGAAACAATTGTTGTTTTAAACATTTGTAGGGATTAATTTTATTTAAAGTATTTCGTATTTGTACTGTCAAATGTTTTGTCTGAACTTACGCCATTTGAAGTAAAAACAAAAAAATAATTTTTACAACGTCGAGCCGTTTTAACCGTTTCTAATTCATACATTTGTAACTATATCTGTAAATAGAAGAGCTATTCATGTGAGATGAATTAATGAGTTGCCGTCTACCCTGTTGCCATCATGTATTTGGAACCAGCTGCTACTGTAGGCTATGGGTACCTGAGTCAAGTTAAGTAGCCTATTGCCCAGCTAAGCTTCCTATATGTCTGTGCCAAATTAGGTTTGCCTCTATGATTAGATATATCCTAATTATCCATATTTATCAGAATGTTGTGAGACAAAGTCCTGATTCCACAGTTTACAGACATTTTAGACAGTTTAATCTAATAGCCTGTATGTTAATAGGCCATAATAGTTTTAAGAAAATGCTTCATATCTTGGAATTTCCTGTTCCTGATTCACTGAGAGACACTTTTATGTATGCGTGTGTGTGTGTGTGTGTGTGTGTGTGTGTGTGTGTGTGTGTGTGTGTGTGTGTGTGTGTGTGTGTGG
>JAODUG010093004.1:0-11827 GCA_027564795.1 Aphredoderus sayanus | reverse complement strand
CCCAGATTATTTGTAACATCCCAGATTATCTGACAGGTTGTCGGTTGTTGGTTGTCGGTTTTTATGTCTCACGGTCCAATAACTCTCTCCTTTGTTACAGGCCTGCTTTAGCTCTGTGGTGTTCTGTAGGTCAAGTTGGCTTTTGTGTAGAGGTGTGTGAGTAAAAATGCATTCAAATCCAAAGCCCTGAAAGCTGTTGATGTGCTGGTCCCTCATTGTGTCTTACCTATCCAAGCTGTTAAGCAAGCCTTTGACATACTCTAGAATGACCGGACCATAAGTCTAGCTTTATTGAATGTTCTCTCTGGCGCAAAGCTTTCCGTTGATGCAAACTCCTTTTCCCTTCTTAATCTGTCTGAATCCACCTGCTAACTCAACCCTTCACCTTTGTTTACCTTCTTTGTCTTATCTTTATTCCTTAAGACCACTGTCTATTTGTTTCTTCCTTTCCTGTAGCTGTTGGCTGTGCCACAGTTTTGGCTTTATTCAGGCCCTCTGATAAATGGTTTTTGAGTCAATGCAAAAGGAATGCTGGGCTTGAAAAATCAACCCAGCATTGGTCACTTGCATTTGCTTTCAGATGTATTGACAAGGTATTTCTTTATTGGCATGGATTACTTAATGACCCTTAAGGTAAATGTCTTACACTTACCGTCAATAGAGATCTTCAATCTGATGTTACTTAAATCACACACCCCCTAGCATTTCCCTCTTTCATTTGCAGTTGGTCTTGCATAAAACTCCCATTTATATCTCCCATAGGAAACCCTGTCACCCAAATATGCATATTGCTATGCAATAAGCTTACTGCTAATGAGAAACTAATGGTCAGAAGGCTGTGAACTTGATTATCCCCACTGCTGTACTGTAGCATATTGGAAACATTAAAGGAATGTGATTCCTTTTAGCTCAATCTAGTTTTCAACATTCCAGACAGTTAGCTTCTCATTAGCAATAGGCTATGTATAATTGAAGGCCTCCAAATGTACATTGATGGCATCATCTGAGCTTTCACACTTATACACAGATGCCTATAACACAGCATATTCTTCTTATAGGAGAAATGGATGGGAATGTAATGCAAGCAGCAGGGGGTTAAAATGTTCAGAGATGTGTTGACAAGTCTTATATATCAAATAGACCACAGTGGTTTATGCCTGGAAAGAACTCCCTTAGGAAGGAGCAAAGGAGGATGCTAAGGTTAGTAATTGACCTTACTATCTTGACCCCTCCCTCCACACCCTCTGTCCTTGTGATGACCTGGTATCAGTCAAAGCCTAGTCAATGGAATGTCTCTATCGGGCCTCCTGCCAAAGCCAAGCACCCAGCCCTCTTCCAATCCCATCAGCCTTTGACCTCCAGCCTTCCCACGTCTGACCCACCCTCTTGCATGCCCCATCCTCTTTTATAGGGAAAAAGAGGGAAATGTATGAGCATCCTGTCTACTGCTTGGCGTCACAAGTGATGGATTTAACCATCCGTGAGTACCTCCATCACCCCCTCCCCGTCTTCACCTCATCCCCCTCTGAGACACCCTGACCGCCAGTCTGTCTGTAGTGGCTCCTGTCTGTCAGCCGGGAGGTTCCAGCACCATCACCCAATCAGTCAGGGAGCTTTTGCTTTTCTCCCCAGCACCATCTGTCTGTGACGGACATGCGTGAGTGGCCTGCTGTGTAGTGGAGCTTCTTCCATTCCTTCGACTTGAATGCATTTTTACATTGCTTACATTGTTACTTCCTCCGGTCATCTGGTATGCTCATGTGTCAGTGCTGTGCTCTGCAGGACAGGGCAGTGTGTGTGTGCGGACACCAGAGTTGCTCCAGAGTAGGGCAGGGGAGGAGGTTGCATTCAACTGTGTCTTGCTTCAGTTAATCTCAACTCAAGTCCAGTCCTGTTCTGTGTTCCTGTCTTTGGTCGGGCGCTGTTGAGTGTCTAATGTGCTTCTCAGTGATCTAACCTGTCTGTCTGTTGGAAAACATCTTGTTGTCACTTTTTCATTTCTGATGATTCACAGGCTACTGTTTATGTGTCCCCTTTCTTAATGTGTGTCTGTGTGATGTTTGACTGTCACCTAGAAACCGCACTCCCGGGAGCTGAAAACTTTCTGGCAGATTCTCTCAAAGGGTCTGAGCTGTCCCTTTCAACTCGTAAACTTCACTCAAATGTGTAAAATCTAAATATCTCCTGTTTATCTTCTCTCTCTTTTTTTCTCGCCGAAGTTGAGAAAGGTCAAAAGGATCAAAAGGATCCAGGTGAACCCATGTTTAACTTGTGGCCACGCCACAGCCCACTTGCAAGCTCATACATGTCTAACACATGCACGCATACACACACACACACACACACACACACACACACACACACACACACACACACACACACACACACACACACACACACAGTTACATTTCACCACATTTAAGTATGCATGCAGCGGTAAATCTGAAGAAATAGTGCATTTACTAACACACTAAAGCTCTAAAATGTTTTGGCATGCAAATAAGCCTTCTGTTAAGAGAAACCTACAGTATGCTACAAATGTGGTGACACAGGTCACAGTACTTCATCATTCCATTGATGTATTTACCTAATTTGCAGTTAGGTTATAACCTGTGGCATCTTGTAGAATATTATTCAATTATTCACTTGTATGTTGAATAATTGATGCATGACAGTAAAGCAATACAATCTCTTACAGTGTATAAGGTATATATGTGTTGGCATAAATCAAAACAAAACTACCCCAACCCCCAAAATTATCATTGTTATTGCCTTCATCATTACACTGCAAACTAAAATAACAGTTTTCTGTTCAAACCAAAGTTTGACCACAGAAACGTGTAATTAATTATGTAACTAATATATTGTTTGTCACATCACTGAAAATAACTTAATTTACTAACTACAAAGATTTCACAGCATCCAAACATATGACAGTACTTATAGCTATGACAAATACCTCTCCTAACTATTGCATCATAGCTACTTTAAACTGTTTCATATATTTTCTCAGTGTACCTCCTGGTGACTTCATGGACAGTGTTGCACTACAAATGGTCTGCCTTCCAGGCAAAAACATTGCTTCAGAATATCATAATACACATAACCCTGAAGAAATTAACCCAAGAGCAATCCAGGCTCTTACATTAATACTACAGTAGTTTGCACACGCCACCTGCAGAAACAACAGCTCAAGCTTGTCTGTTTGGGCCCAAATATTAAATAGCAAGAAAAATCTAATTGTAGATAAGGTTAATTTGGTGGGGACCATACAAGTCATTCTAAGAGCCCCAACTAATATAAAGTAAATATAAAAAATCTTTTTACATTTATTTAATTAATTTTATTTTCTGTACTCTTAATTTTAAATGTATGTACTGTAGCCATTCAGTTACATGTTCCGATTATATACCATTGTTTCACATGAGCTGTAATGTTTGATTGTCCAGCCGATCATCTTCAATCACTTAAAATATAGAAGGTTACTTTTAGTTTTCACATTATAGCATTAAACAGTATATATAGTCTTCACTACTATATTCACCATGAGGACAGAAACAGCTATTAGTGCACTGCACTTAATGCAGTCCAAATTACACTATAGCAATAGGTATTACTGAGTATACAGTACAGTATTATTCTGTACACAATAATATTTATTATAATAATCCTTTATGTAAAATTTGTAAAATACAAAGATACAAGTAGCATTGGATTTGCATAGAATTTGTTTTAGTCAACTTTTCATCTAAAAACAATATTACATCTCAGAATTGTAAATATTATTCACTTAAATAATTCAAATACAAATGTTTGTGTATTTCTACATTTTATTATATATTTATACAAATATTTTGATCTTACACTAAACTATAAAACATGTACCACAAAATCCCTTTGCTTACTAATTTATGATACCTGAAGAAATTATAGATTATTTTCACAATGTGTGTTGTGTGACTAATCCGCTGTTTCTGCCCATAAACCACATCACAGCGCCTCATACAGAACATGCGTACATCACAGCTCCTCACAGAGAAGTCACACATTTTCACAATGTGCATGCGTTTCATGACACACTATACTGTATGTGTATAGCACTGCCTGACATTAGACGACAAAGAGAGCAAGCAAATTAACCAGAAACCTTTGCTTGTGGCTGTGAGTTTGGTGTGCACACCTAGTTTAAGCACTGTGTTCCTTCATAAATGGACACGTAGTGAACAAAGATACAATCTAGAGGATCTCCTCGTTAACATGAAGGATCTCTGTGGTGACCTTCGCTGTGGTTGACTAACCCTCCATTCCCCACTCCTCGTCCTTTTGTCTCAGAGAACGCAGGCCGCTTAGTCACGCCTGCCAAAAAGCTGGAGGAAACTATTCGCCTGGCTGAGTTAGTCATAGAGGTCCTTCAACAGAACCAGGAACATCATGCAGAGGTGAGTGGGAACCCCCTCTCTTCTCTTCAGACCACCCATCCACCCCTGCCCAAATGCATACTCTATCCTCGCTGTTAGCGTTATTGTCTATCGCATGTAAATACAGCTGCAATCATATGGATAGCTAAGAAGGACCCTTTTGGGGATGTGTAGTCAAATAAAGACCTGATTTATTTTGGGAGCGTGCTAATTGGAGGTGGTCAACCTGCTGTATGGTGACATACAGTAATACAAAGCTTCATCATTGAGGAGAGACTTAGAACAGTGCATGCTGTCCCCTCACTCCATTCATAACCCATTGTTTAGTTAGCTAAACAATTAGCTACCATGGAAAAAGTATTTTATTTGTTTAGATTAGCTCAGTACAATATAGTGGGCTTAGGTTACTTAACAATGTGCATGCAATCTCAGGATACATTGCATTTATTATAAAATATAAATGCAAAATTAGTTTTTCTTTAATCGCCACCAATAGAACAGAAACATATTGTCTTGCTACACTGCGTATGCTCTGAAAATATATCACCTGTAAAGCTATAAAGTGGGGCTAGTGGTAAAGGTGGTAAGGGTGGTTGACTCCCACCCGAAAGGTTGTGTGTTCAATCCCCAACAAGCCTGGACTACCTGTAAGCATCCTTGAGCAAGATGCCTAACCCCTACCTGCTCCTTGATCCACGTATCTGTGTTCACTGTAAGTCACTTTGGATCAAAGTGTGCTAAATGACCTGGTTGTAAAGTGACCGCATGTTGAACATGTAAAGAAGTGAAGGTGAACCTAGCCTTTGCATATGAAGCAGATTTACTGTATCTCTCTGAATATGCTTGACAGGCGGCAGTCACAAGTTCTGGAGATCAATCGGTACAGTATTATTATTTCTCTCTCTTTTTCAGTCCCCATCACAAAGCTCCTTGTACCGCATGTGCGTCTCCTAGCCAAGAGGCACCCGCTCGGCAGATAGCAAAGCAAAGCTAGCTGTGGTTGGGGTTCTAAGCATACGTAATGAAGTCAGTATGATGAGATTTGGAAACACTATAGCTCTCACAACATATTGTGACCATATAGCATGTTCATTGGGCCATAAGTATCTTCCTTTCTTCCCCCAAGCATGCAAGTGAACAATTCCCAACGTACTGTATGCTCCATGTGAATCTTTTCAAGTTTGATCTGTCATGAACATGTTTGCCCTCCATCCAGCAGTTGAGTTCAAGAGTCACGGTTTCTCCAGCTTTATTTCCCAGCTCCCCTGTTCTTCCATCTTGCTGCTGCCTATAGTCTTCATATAGACTGCACTGTATGTAGCCCTGTAGAGAAGGCCAAATGCCTCAAAGATACATTACTGTTCTGTACGTCTCCCTGTGTTCTCACTGTTAATATGAATGGTGACTGTCCATACAGGCAAAAGAGGTATGTAGTGTAAGCTGAATGAGACTCCCCACCCCCTTAATGGTTTGTGCATGTGTAGATGGTACCATTCCCTCCTCCCTCCCCCAGTGCAGTATGTCAGGACAGCTGCCATGACACTGTTGCTACAGCCTGTCTGGGTCTGCTACAGTCTGGGGGGTGTGTGTCCCCCTTCCCCAGCATCAAAGGTCAGAGGCCTCACTGCCTGACTACCTTTGGTCGTTTGTCCCACGCTTGCCTGGTTGGACTCTTCTCTGGTCCCTCCCTGATAGCCTCCCCTTCCCTTACTGCACTTTGTTGTCTCGCACTGAATGTGATGGCGGAGAGCTTTGTTTGCTGCCTGTTGGTCTGATTGTAGAATGCCTCAGCATTGTGTCTGTTGGGAGCAAGCAGGTAAGTAAACAGGTAAGTAAGGTTTCTGGCCTGGCGTTAAAGTGCTGGAGGCGATAAACTCAACAAGAATATGGAAACAAAGCATGTGGCATATTGTGAAATAAAACACCTCTTCACTCTTCCCTTAAATATGAAAACGTGTTCATTTTGAATGATGACCAAAATGGCAAAACCCAGACTGCTAGCAAAGCCACAGGGTGGACACATGAGCACGTGTGTCTTGACTACAGTATATTTGATGCACTCTACAAATTTGGCCGGTCCTACTAGAAGACTATGGTGCTGTGTGCTGCAGTCTTTGGTGTGCCGCGTGACAGATGCTAAACTGCATGAGTCACATTCACATCTAGCGGGCACACTGGTATGTTGATGATGTGAATGGTGGAGCCCTCATTGCTCCCCAGCCAAGCATGCTCGGAGGGCAAGAGTTGCATGAGAAAAGCACAACTCCGTTGGATAAAAAAAAAGATGATTTTTTAAATTAATAATTTATTTTCTGTTACTTTAAGCCCAGACACAAGTTTAGAAGTGGAAATGAAGGAACCTTCCTGGAAGGAAATAAAATAACATACACCTAAATATAAGTATAAATATATAAGTATAATATAATAAGTATACCACACACACACACACACACACACACACACACACACACTGACAAAATTGGCTTGTTTAAAGTGTCTGGCCCATTTATTCTACAGAAATGCTATTATATTATTATATTATATATATGTAATAATATATATGATGTATATTATATATATCCAGTATATGCTGTATACGACTTGGACAAGAATGCGTACCAGCACATTAGTGTTCCATCACGCCTCCTGGTGTCTGCTCATGTGCCCAGGCCTTCGCCTGGTGGACAGACCTGATGGTGGAGCATGCAGAGACCTTCCTGGCCCTGTATGCTGTGGACATGGATGCCGCGCTGGAGATCCAGTCTCCTGAGAGCTGGGACAGCTTCCCCCTCTTCCAGCTGCTCAACGACTTCCTGCGGACAGACTGTAGGCCCACCTCCCTGCCTGCAGCCAGCCTTCACCCCTCCTTCTCTGTTCACACTGAAGCCCTTGCTCACAGGACACCCAGCACACACACGTGCACACACACACACACACACACACACACACACACACACACGAACACACGCACACACCAAGCCAACACAAGCACACACACACACACACACCCCAAGCCACACATTGCTAAATTTCTGCATGTGTTCCTCCAGATGCATTACATGGAGAAAGCATCACATTTTGTGTACACTTTACTGTCCTTTCTCTTTCTCTTTACTTTGAGCTTTTCATGTGCAGTTCCTGTTATTTTATGGATTTTATTATTTATTCTTACACATTGATGTTATTAATCCATGTGTTTGTTTATTTGGCTTTATAGCTCTTCCAGGTTTGTTTCTAGCTCATTATAATAAAGAAAACCAAATATATTGTCATATATATATATATATATATATATATATATGTGTGTATATGTGTATATGTATATGTGTATAAGTCTAAATGTTAGATAGAAAATACAGTAACTGTAAAAGGTAGGTTAACGCTTTTTATTCTGTGATTACTTTTTGAATATGGTCCCATTCCTAAATTTTCTACGACATTGTTTTGCATATGATAGATTACTTAGTATCCATATACAGTATGTTTTGTATGTGTCTTAAATGTTATATACACAAAACATGTATTTACTGTATATGATATATATATATATATATAGGGATGTGTTGGCATGACACATGCAGTTCATGTCATATACAGTAAATACACTTATATGTATATATACAGTATATATATTAACAACAAATTATCCCTCACTCTCTCTCTTTTCCCTTTCCATCACAGATCATCTTTGCAATGGAAAGTTCCACAAACACCTCCAGGATCTATATGCTCCTCTGGTGGTTAGATATGTGGATCTGATGGAGTCCGCCATCGCACAGTCAATTCACAGGGGCTTTGAGCGCGAGTCATGGGAGCCTGTAAAGTAAGGAGCCTTCCTCTTATTAGCTCAGCTGACGACTGCTGGAGAAGCCATGCTTTCATCCAGATCACACAGACTGCTGGGTGGTGAACCAAAGCACATACAGTAGCATTCATCCTCACTGTGAGACACTCAGTCATGCTGCTCACAGGAGCTATACAAATAACCTTAGGCCATTTATGATGAATAATCTTAATACTAATTTTTCCTAAGAAAGGGAAAGTATATGTTTTCAATAACCATATATGACTAATGCACACACCTAACTAATTTCTTTCCTATGCACCGGGGTTGTTAGGCTAAGGCAACATCTAATATATCTATGGTTTGGTTTTGTGAACTCTCATATGTGCTATGAAATGAGAGAAGAAGAAATCTACAACTGTAGTTGATTATGTTGCAGAACTGTACTTTTTCATCTTAATATGCTTGTTTATTTTCCACGGCTTTAACACTTTTACGTTTTCATTATTTATTCAAAAAGCAATCTGCTCATAGAGTAAACAAATGAGTTTTGTCTCAGGTTATGTACTGTATTCCTGATTATGTTGTATTCCTTTTCTTTGTCCTTCTCACCACATGTGATCCTCTATATGTATGTCTGTTAAGTCAAGCCTCTTTTTCTATGTAGGTCTTTATGTATACCGTCTGTCTCCGACAAGTATCGTTAAGTATCGTTTGTGTGCTTTGTTTACGTCGTCAGATTTTGTTGTTGTTGTTATGATGAGTGTTACATGGCTTTCTGCTCCCACATTGCCACTGTTATGGATTCTTTTTTCTTTTTGTCTGTCTTTTCTGCAGGAGTTTAACAAGTAATCTGCCCAATGTGAATCTACCAAATGTGAACCTCCAAATTCCCAAAGTACCAAATCTGCCAGTGCCAGTAGCAGGACTATCAGTTAACCTTCCACAAATGCCTAGCTTTTCTACCCCGTCATGGATGGCTGCTATATATGACTCTGAGTGTGTATTCAAGTTCACCTTAGAATAATTGCACAATCAGAGACCCTCTTGGTATGAAGATGTGCCTGTTAAATGCCAGTTAAATGCCAGTTAAATAAATAGAGTAAATTCTGATATGAAAATCAATTAAATTGTTTTGTGTTTATAGCCTAGCATGTTGATATTGTTCAAGTCATGTTCATGCCAAGAGCTCTCGAGCAGTGTTAGGGTAGATGGGGTTCTGCTTCTAGAATGAGAGACTAAGGCCCTCTCATTTGTCTCAACATGCATGCAGTTGAGCTGAGGTACACAGATACAAGCTAACTCAAATGTATTCATTAGAGGCTATATGGGGGGTTCTTGTGCACAATGGAGTAGATCCCAGTTTCAGAAACACTGAAACAATATTGACAAGCTCTTTTTCTGCTGAAAATGTTTCTCTCAAAGCATTATCTTTGATTGACGACATCAAAGATTCTAAAGACAATTTAACATAAATGGTACAGTAGCACATATATTAACAATATGGTGGTCCACTTAGAAAGGTTTGCATGATGTTTAATCCATCCAGGGCCCCCCAACAGCCTGGTGACATGGGTGTTGAGGAAGGGCCTGTGATGTTGGAAGTACCAATTTGCTGCAGCCTACAGGAAGCAGTTTGGAGATAGACTCTGTTAAAGGAAACCATCCAGTTGACTTAAATGATCCACGCCCTGCCTCACTTATCCATTTCCCATTGCTTTGCCTTGACACAGTGTGATAGATGCCGTATCTGACTTGACCTGCATGTGCCTATGGCAATAACCATGCCTGCATCGGCATGGTTATTGCCTCTTTTCCAGTACCCCCACCCCTCTCCACCCATACGCTGACTGTCTGAAGGACTCATGAACATGGGTCAGGGCAGTCAGTGTATGGTCAGAGTACACAACAAACAAACAAACACCAACATGAAGCAGGTTTGTGTTGAGGAACATCTTCCTTTACACTCCCATCCCTTCTCCTTCACTCAGCTCTTGGTGAGCTGCGACCTCTGACCTGTGTGTGTGTGTGTGTGTGTGTGTGTGTGTGTGTATGTGTGTTGGATGGCAGCAACGGTTCTGGGACATCAGAGGATCTCTTCTGGAAGCTGGACGCCCTGCAGACATTCATCAGGGACCTGCACTGGCCTGAAGAGGAGTTTGCCAAACATCTGGAGAACCGCATCAAGCTCATGTCCAGCGACATGATCGAGAGCTGCGTGAAGCGGTAAGCGTGTGTGTTGATGTAAAATATACACATGCATGCATGTAATGCATATTTTTGTGATATTGTGCATTTCGCACCTTCTAGATTTTCTCATCAGCTGTTGTTGGAAATCTTTACTGAAGATGATGAAGATTATATTTTTATTTCACAGCAAGAAGCTTTGCATCAATGTGTTTTTGGGGGGTCATGGGTTAATGTGGAGCTGCTGATCTAAAGCACATACAGTAACACATGGTCAATGTGTGTGCAGCACTCGGATGGCGTTTGAGTCCAAGCTGGCAAAGAGCAGCCGATCCACGGACTTCCGCATTTCCCCGACAATATGCACCATGTTCAATGTGATGGTGGATGCCAAGGACCAGTCAGCTAAGCTGTGCGCCATGGAGATGGGCCAGGAAGTATGTTGTGTGTCCTGGATCATAGCCTTCCATGAGCCTGTATCGTTTTTGTTTGACTGTGAGGAAATCATATTAAGTGTTTGTGTTCCAGAAACAGTACCACTCCCAGATAGATGAGCTGATTGAAGAAAGTGTGAAGGATATGATCCAGCTGTTGGTAGCAAAGGTACATCTGCTTCCCCCACTGAATTATTTAAAGTCCTCATTACAACCTATGGTTGAATGCTGTTTTTTCTCATGTGTTCCTCAGTTTGTTGTCATACTGGAAAGTGTACTGGCTAAGATTTCAAGATATGATGAAGGAACTCTCTTTTCTTCCTTCCTCTCTTTCACGGTGAGATGACATCACATTTTATTTGTGCATCCCCATGATGGATTAACTCACATCCTTGATTTGGAATGTCATACAAAGATCAATGTTACAGTGCTACTGTACAGTAGATATCTGTTCATATTTAAGAAGCATTTTTAAGCAGATTTGCAGAAGCAATATCATTTCCCAGAGAAGCCTACAGTTCCCATAAGCCCTGTTGCCTCATTGCTAAGAACTCTCTATACTCTTGATTTCATTTGTCTTTGCTTTGCAATTGGTGGAAATGTGTTGTGGTCTAATATTCATGAGCCATCCGTTTATTAACCCTCTTGTTGTCCTTGGGTTGCAAACACACTACCGAGTTGTGGCAACAGATGGTGCCGCCTGATTGTACTGATTGTGTATTTCTCTTTAGTGTCAGTGCTTGTGTATTTATTTCTTTATTCAATTATTTCTTTATGTATTTGTTTTTTTTGTGCCTTTGAACCCTCGTGATGTACTCAGAAATCTCGTATTTGGCCACACGGCGGCACCATCTGATTGTGTATGATTTGTATGTTTTTTAATTGGCATTGCTGTGTGTATTTATTTATTTTTTAAATCTTTCTTTTTGTATTTATGTTGTTCTTTTGTGCCTTTTAACCCTCCTGTTGTCCTCGGGTTTCAAACTCACACCTTGTTGTGCCAG
>JAODUG010092993.1:0-11827 GCA_027564795.1 Aphredoderus sayanus | reverse complement strand
TGTTGTGTCAGCAGTGCACATCATATGTCTGTGTAAGCTGTAGAATTAGGTTTAGTGCCTTCTATCTGCCACAACGATCTAGTGATTTGGGTCATTTTGACCCAGAGGACATTACGAGGGTTAACTGTTCACACAGCCAGCAAAATAACGGTCTACACCATGTGGAAATTCCATTGCTTTGACAGAATGTCCATAAAATTACATGAATTATTTTCTCACTCAGAATGTCACCGTCAAAAGCCTCTATACTGTATGTACCAACAGCATTGTTTACATGTACATCAAAACGGATGTAGAATACAGATGGGAAAGAAATTGTCATATTAAAAAAAAAAAAAAAAAACTGCCACCACCTTTGTTTATCCGGTAAGGTCCAGTTTGTAGAGGCCAGAGATATTCACCACAGACACAAAGTATAATACAAATATATGGTTTCATTCTAAGAGACCATATTAAAATGTAGGGGTCACTTAACCACCCTCGGACTATTCCCCGAGGTATAATACCCAAGCACCACACAGCAATCTCTGTTTACATGCATGTTCCATTGCACACAGAACCCGACACAACAAAACATACATCACCACAATCTCTTTAGTTTGAACAGTACACACCAAGCCAAATAATACACACTCCTCACCGCAAGGGAGCACAGGGGAATTCATATAACCCCGGGTATAGGACCCAAGCGAGGTTCGCATTGGGCCGTGTACCAATTTTAAAATACACTCAACAAAATAGCTCAAACAATTAAAAAGAACCCTGAACCTTTCACAATGACACACATTAAATATGGCTCATCTTAAAAATACTTGGGTCCCAGGCGACAAGACCCCTACGTGGGATCTTCCTTGCAGGTCCCTGGTTAAGCACCAAACGGCTCAGTTTCGCTCGGCGATAGCACCAATATCGGCCAACCCATTACAGCCAACTCAATATCCCCCAGTTAGTTCAGGCATCAACTACTCCCCATGTCCCTCGCTATCTAAAGGAAGTATCGAGCATCCCCTCCCTGGCGCTGGAACTTCTCCCCTACCTGACTGCCTTCACTGCACCTCTATTAGTTGCGAGCAGCACCCTCCCAACCAGATGCCACAGTCACTGTGCAGCACACTTCAGTTCAGCGCTTCCCTGTCTGTTTGTTCCATGGCCAATTTTAAAACCTCCCCCTGACACAGGTGGCACTCATCAGTCAATCAGTCACCCATTTTGTCCCAAAGGTAGGCACTCCCCATGATTTCATCACAGTATGATATAAGAGCATGGTTTGTTTGTTTGAATATGTTTCAGTCTCACAGCCTACATTCATTTATTTAGTCTATATGACTCATTGAACAGAACTTTGTACAAAGGTTAGGGTTAGGGTTTGGGTTAGGGATATAGTTTGGTTAGGGTTAGGGTTGGTTAGGGTTTAGGTTATGGATTTAGTAAAGGTGAATATGGGGGCAGGTACACAACTGTGAATCATGGATTGGTGGCAAAACTATGGGGGGCCGTGTACGATATGATTAGGCTGTGTTGGGAAAAGGCAAGCAAGTTACTTCCTGTTAGATTGTTGTGTATTATAAAGAATTGTGTGTAGTGTTTAACAAAATGTGTTTTATGAAATTGGGCTATGCATGATCTTATAGTTTTGCCTTGTTGTGTGGTTTTGCTCTTTGAGTGACAGTTTTCAGAAATAAATACTGCCAATATTTTTGTCATGTTAATGTCAACAATAATGCATTAAAATAATGAAATATAAAACACAATATTATTTACTAAATACATTTTTTTAAGGCCATTGTGCTACAGTATGTGTGACTTGTTCTTGTAAACTAATGCTGGAGATTTGATAAAATGCATTTGAGACGTATTCATAGTGTTTTGGTGGATTACGTCCATTTTGGCTACAAACTGTTATGTAACAGTAAAGACCAAATTGACCAAAAGAATTTTGAAAAGTGAAGTTTTGACAAAATGTTTGTAATAAAAAAATAAAAAAAACACTGTCACATTGTCTAAATAACCGCAGAATATTTAATGCATCAACTGTCAACTATATCACTCACTTCCCTATGTGTACACCATACAATACCTCACTGCATCCACAATCTTCTGGAGTGTTCCCTGTGGAGTACTTAGCAGCTGCCCTGCATGCTAAGTGCTTAGCGCTCGTTATGTGTGCATTGAGTACGTTAGTGATTAATTAAACCAATCTAGCTGAAGTCAACGGGGAATTCAAGATGCTGTTGGAGACAGTTTTGGCTTGGTAACCTTGAGAAGCCTATGCCGTAGCACTGGAACCCCTCAGGGTACACCACTGTAGATACATTCTGCCATGAGAATACTGCACTATGCAAGAAACTTCCAATTTCCGTGACATGGACTCCATGACTTGCATGCGGTGACCCACTTTTGTTGGAACATACAGTAGCTTGTTGTTCATGTTCATCTAGTCTACATTGTATACATATAGTACATTGTTACATGGTATGTTAGAATACACAGTGTGAATTGGCAAACATTAAGTGATTCCTACCATCTTACTCTTTGAAATAATCTAATAATAATGAATAAAACAGTATGTCAAACATTCACATCATGTTATGTAAAAAGAAAACAATTCTGGGCAGTTCACTTTACCAGCATACAGTTTTTAGCAACAGCATTTTCAGACGTCTAGTCAAAGAGAATAATACAATTGAGAAATGTCACAATGCATAATAATGAGGTCAATTCATAATACATATAAAATGTTTTCATTTATTGTCATTCTAGTGTTCATTTTGTTATATTGTCCTTAAAAATTGTTATATACGATATTCTAAACAACTAAGGAAATAGTGGAGTCATTGCTTTTTGAGCAGAGAATGACACTTCACACTGTGTGTTGTAGTCTGAGCTCCTCTGTCCTTTGTTTTCATAGCCTGGTCGGCCACACATTCATGTTAGTGTTTGTGTGGCCCACTAAGCACATTTGTTTTGGTCTGAAATAATATTTGGTTAAATAGTTATCTTTCTCCTTTATTGCCTTCTATTGTAATTAACCTGGCCCCAAGACTTAACAGAGATTCCCCCAGTGGCGTAACTGATTCACTCTGCATTGTTTTCATTGAATCCTTTCTCCAAAACCTCAGAGACACACTAGGGTTTATATGTCAGCATGCTTTCAGCAACTCTGGGGTTGTGTTCGTTAACGAACGTTTGAAAATGCAACCCTGCATTTTTCTTTAATGTCCTGAGGGTGAAGAACACTGAAATGTGAACCTGGGACAGAAACTCTCTGGACCTTATTCTTTATGCCACAGTGAGAAATTGCGGACATGAATTAGTAATGAACAACTGATTGATAGAGATAGATTTTTTATTATATAGGCTACTGTCAGCCTTGACACCGCAGAGAAATAAATTGTGCCACTTTGTTTGGAAGGAATTCCATCTGGGTGGCACAAACTAACTGCTGCTTTGGCACCTACACTGGAGAAGAGATTTAGAATTTGTTTTTGCATAAATATTGCTCAATTGCTCTCCTTCCTATCAGCCTGTCTTCCTAGTCCAAACCCTCTTAAGGGTTTAAACATGTAGGTTGTGAGCCTATCATGTTTACATAATTCACAGAAGATACTTTAATACTCAAATTAGATATAATGCCAACACAGTGGCATGTTTAAGGATATCATTGCTTCATAACAAATTGCCCCACTTTTAGTACCCTTTATACCTCTCCTCTGTAAAACACATCTCCCATTGACCGCGGGGAACAGCCTGGTGTAAAACTGTTCCGGGAAAGGCAATTTATCAGACGATATTGCCTCTGTGTAGGATAGGAGTCCCCGGGCTTCTAAGCTTCTCCCAAGCATGGACTATTGGGTTTGGACCAGCGGCAAAGAGTGGGGAACGTCTACACTACCCGATCTGTGGTCTGCCGCTATCAATCTTCCAGAAATCCCAATGGTTCAATGGGCAGAAGGAATCCACACACACAAGGCCTAATGAAGGCATCACGCTGTGTACTCACTGCTGCAGGACACCATGTTTATCTCTGCCAGTGTCTGTGTTGAAGATTAGTTGGAGGCCATTCTGCTCACTGTGTGTCTATCCATCCTTACTCATCCTGCTTGCTACACTGATATGTTTGTTCTGCTACACTGATGATTAATACTTTAATAACAAAGCAAATTTGATTTTACAAAGATGTGAATATAACACTAAGTAGTGGGTGATCTGTCAAAATTCACACGCAACTTGAGTCTGCTAAATAGGTCAGTTGGTCTGTGTATAGCAGAAACCAGTGTTTTGTTGCAAGTGACAGTTGAACTTTTCACATAAAAACCATTTATGACTAATGATGCTCCACCTGGCAAACTGTACATAATTGAAAGAGCATCTGCCTAGAATATCCTCTCCTTAAAAGGCCCCTCCTCTCTCCCTCTGTCTCAGAAAATTTGCATTGTACATTAGATGTATACAATACCCTTATTCCAGATGTATTATAATAATTATAGCACAATATTCATTTGTATTCCATATCAAGCATGGCTTATCCTTTTTTCTGTTCCTTCATTATAATCTTCCATTTTGTCATTCAAATTACATTCCATATTGTATATTAAATTGGGTAAAACAAGATGAGTTGGGAGTTAGATCAAATTTTATGGGGTGGCAATTTAATGCATATAAATGCAAGGACCCCTAATTGCAAAATAGGTAATTATTAAAAAGTAATGGGGTATATCTGTGTGCTAAGTTACATGTCAATTTGAAATATGTTGCATTGGACTGCTATTTTGTATAAGTTCCTAACTTATTTCAAAGGCTTCAAGGACTCTTGCCTTGATGAAAGTTTTGTCGGCATTCTCTATGATGATGACGCAATGATGAAACTGGCTCTCATGAGGACTGCCACAGGAAAATGAAAACCAAGAATGACCTCTGCTGCAGAGGGTGAGGCTCACTATTGCAGAGATATGCTATACCATGTTGTGCGACCATCATATGTTTTTCAACAGAGCATTGCACCAAAAAAGTTAGAAGAACAATCCTTAAATGAGTAGGTGCGTCCAAATGTTTTGTGTCCAAACATTTACTGTACACAGTATGCAAGGAAACAGATGCAGCTGTTGTCTTTCATTTCTTTTATTCGTTAAATCTTGGATTTTAAAGTATAATTAGTATGCCTTAACTGCATTTGTGCAGTTAACTGCCTACTCCAACCATGGTCCTAAAGTAAAGCTACAGTGCAGTAACATCATCTTAGCTCAGCCTCTGTGGAGGAGCCAAAGTTTTTTTCTTTCTTTTTTTTTGTTTTGATAAGTGCCTCTACCCGTTTTACAGCCCAGGCCTCATTATCCCCACCCTTAATGGTCAAACAGACAGAAGAACCTTTTGAATTGCACCCTCCTCTTGCTGTAGTGGCCAAGCCTATTAGACCACTGTGACACATGGAAATGAGGTTGGATTTTATCTATGGGGTGATCTATTGCGGTATTTCTGGGATTTGAGAGAGAGAGAGAGAGAGAGAGCAGAGTGTGTCAGTCCCAGAGAAGATCATTAAAATGTGTTAAAATCCTGACCAACTGGGCTATTCACACTTTGCATTATGATAAATGTTCTGAATGTTTATAACTTAGGGGCCTCTTTGTTGCTTTCATAAATACTGAACATCTAAATCTAAATCTAAAACGTTGTTCCATCACACTGTAATTTGAACAAGTGATGCAATAGTTAGATCAAGTGAGGCCTTGAAAGGCTACCTGAACTACTGTAACCTTTGGCCCTGATGCCTGAGGCTGTTTTATTATTTATTACTAGAATGTACAAAAACAGGGCTCAGTAAGTCATGTATTACTTGTGTTATGTCCATGTAGTAAAAATGTGAGGGCAATAATGTTTTCCTCTCATGATGTACGCAGCTACCTGTCTGCTGTATCTTACTTCCTTAACTGGCCTAGCACCAGGGGCCCTATAAAGTAGGTGAAATGATCTGTCTTTGGGTCCTTCCAGAGCTTGTGTGTTAGCTTTGCTGTAGACAAGCATGGTCTACTACTTGGGCCAGAAAATCACTTTACAGTACATTTTTCACTTTTCACTCTTGCCAAATTATCTACCAAAACGTGCCAAATTATCTACCAAAATGTGCCAGTCTAATTAGATGCTGGCTTCCTTAAAATACTTTTATATTCGAATACTTGATTAAAAACCTTATTATGAATAAATAACAATAAGATGCACCTTCGAGTGGTTTGGTTTAGTTATTCTCAACTCCAAAATCATGATTACAAAACCTTTGACACCTTATGTGGCATGCTGCTCCCTTCTTACAATTGCAGTTTTCAGCACAGTACAAATTCCAAAGCCAAAGGTCACAGTAAGGATTTAGTCACCAAACATACACAAAGCCACTCAAAGGTGAGGATATAATATATTACAAGTTATTTATTAATGTCTTTAAATACAAGATAATATTCTTATCATATTTCCCAAATATTATTAAGAAATACGTGAAGTTAAAGTGTGGCAATCTACTACACCGTAAGGCACCTTGTTTTCAGAAACAAATCACTTTGGAAAACACAAGAAAACACCCAACATGTCCTCATCTATAGCCAGCATACAGTACATGCATAATTGAGGCGTCAGCGTATGAGCTATGGGTCATTCTGTTGTGGATATGTCAACAAATAAAAGTACATTGATAATACATCTGTTACACTATATCATGCTACTCTATGACACAGTGGAAGTCATGTTCCAGTACATTCCATTGCTGTTTGACATTCCCATGATGATTAATGTATGTTGTCAAAATCTGAAATAACATCAACCATGTCAAAATCCTGTGTTATCAAAACAAAATTCCACACAGACATAAAATATCGTAGAGAATATATTTTCAGTGTTTTGGCGGATTAGGGTCATTTTGGGCATGAAATGAACTGTTAACTGTATTACACGCAGGCAAAGAAATGTGTGTGAAGAGGTTTGAAAAGTTTATACTTTGAAATTGTTTAAGAAAGCACATCTTACTCCACGCTCACTTTTTATGGTGCTTTATTTTTTTGTTTCCCTTTGTATTTTTAATCATTTTGTTATTTTATTTTATTTCATTGTTTATAATATAACTTGATTATTTTTCAAACCAACATTCTCTTTTAAAACAAGAGGGCACATCTTCATATAATATATTTGAGTAGATTATGCAGGAACAAGCAGGCCCTAAGGCTTAAATGTGATGTATTTGTTCCAGTGCTCCCAGTCTCCTGCTGCCATAGATTTGGTCTGGTCTGATTAGATCAGATCTGTTTTTGGAAGACAAGGACAAATTACATATCATCGGGAATCAATAGTGTAAATCATCTCCTTTCTTATTAAATACTTATAGATACCAGGTACTAATTCACTTCACTTGTTATGCATTTGATTACTCCCTGCCTTGATTCTTTATCCATCTATCAAATTAGGCATGGATTGTGCTGCAGGAGGCAACCTCTTTCTGCACAATATCTGCAGGAATTATGCTATCCTTTTAACACAATACTGAAAAACAAATATTTATAAAGAAAAAAACAATCTTATTTCTTTATAATATCTTGTTGAAGTAGTGGACATTACTTAATACAACTACTTCAAATTTTTAAATGCAGAGAGGGTCACCTTAGGACTGTCATAGTGCAATGTGCCCTGCAAGACCAAAATCGGTTGCAGATTATTCTTTAATTAAAAGGAAACCCCAAGGAGGCCAGCCTTTCTATTTGCATTACACACGTTTGATTATGCAGTCAGTCATGTTTAATTCATAGCATGTTTCAGTGTCAAAAGATACATTGCACAGGCATGAAATATTAAGAGGACTTCAGGAAAGATTGCAAGATTGCTGTCTTGATATGATCAAAAAATGAGATAACACACTAGAGTACATTCCGGACATCAGTGTACCCTCTTGATCCTTTGTATCTCAATGCTGCAGTAAAAAGGTGGATGCCATCCTCTCTCTGGCACTATCCAATGCAACCAGGGGGAAAAACAGATTTCATCCTCCGTCCGTACCAACAGGACCAGCTCCAGAGCCACTACCTGTCCCTGTGCCCTCCGGAGGCCTGCTGTCTTCTCCTTCACACCTTCTCCTTCACGGATGAACATATTAAAGGCTACATCCACCTGTTCAGTCTTGTAAACCAATAGGCTTTGTCAATGTTGGTTGCCTGGAACTGAAATCAGGGTTGTCCATGAGGTTGTTGGTGTAGTTCCTTCAAGCAAAACGCCACTGATCAATATTCATATGATATTAATTTTCATGCAAATCTTGTCATTTGCATGATTTTATTGGGAGCAGGTGTGACAATATACAGTACAGTCCATCACCTAATGACATAGCACTTGTTTTTTTTTTACTTATCACATTGTAACTTTCTCTAACAGCTCAAAACCACAACTACAGTAAAACAAAATAAACAACTGAAACAGGTGTGTACAGAAACAGGCATTCTCTATTTCTTCCTTGTTTAATAGGTAGTTTTAAGTCTTCCCTGCAATACATGCAGTATATTTTCTCTATAGTTACTGTTTAACTGCTGTGTGTTTTTCCACCCTTTAGCTGCTTGGAGTAACCTCTTCAATTTACATCTACATTGTTCCTCAAATTAAAACAAATTATACAATTTATGTTTTATGTATCCAAAGCATCAAACCCAGAACAACATGTAGAGACCTAAAGGCACAAGACTTGCCAAACTCAAATACAACTCTGGTCAGTTACATCTCTAGGATCTAGCAGCTAATCCCTATATTTGCCATGAAGGCCTCTGCTAGTCAGGAACACACAAAAGATTTACAGCCTACTGCAGTTAAAGTTTTAACATAATAGTGACTGAAAGGGCAGTGTTGCCATAGTACTGTACCTTACTTTATCTCAGCATTAGCCTAGCACCTGTAATCTCCTGGTTTGTTTAATTGAAAATCTAGCATGAGCCAATTCCAATGTGTTCCAACTATTGAAAACCATCTAATCGCCCCCTTCCCAAATGTCTCTCTGATTAAATCCTATGTGAAATACTGTTCTGTCTGGATAAATTGAATCATCAGCTATATGTCTGATATGAAAGGAGTTTGCAGCTCCAGGTGAAACAACGGTGTTGAAGTTCATGAAGGCAATCTTTATCTACAAAATACAGAATGTTGACACCAGGAGACATTATGTGATAACGCATGAAGGTTGCATGCATGTCAAAAGAAAATGTGTGTGATTATGTTACACATTTATTTTTTATCTTAATTCAGATTGACTGGGGATGAAAAATAATACATCCTTTTGTAGTCAAAGACGTGGTTTAAAATGGTGTTGTGAAGGTTAAAGCTCTTTATAAAATTGCTGTTTGTCAACTTTTCACACTGAGCTGAAGGCTGGGGGAATATTTACCATCTAAGCGTAACCAAATGTGATTGAATATTTATAAAAGTATCTTAATTGCACCAGTATTGTTCTCTTGAAACAGCTTGTGTTCTATAAAACATTATAAAATATAAAGATTGACAATCATCTAAAAATATTTATATGCAACAAATATCTTAATATTGTTCATGTAAAAAAAGTGTCTTCCATTAACATTACATTAAAAAGTATATTGTATTTAAAGGGGTCATCCCATGCATTTTCCCCATGGTGACATACAGTAGTTCCTTGAGGTCTCCATGTAATGTATTTTAACAGTAAGTGAAAATACCACATAGATTAAGTGGAATAGCACTGTACAATATCAATTTTCCCTTTGAGTCATTTAATCTATGTCATTTAGTCTCTTTCAGTGAATGTTGCTTTAAATCTTATAGCCGCTGCTCATCCCGCCCCCTCTTCCACGTAGTGTGCTGACATAAGGCTACGGCTTTTCTGCTGAGACAATACTGCTTCTGACACAACGGTGCAACCATATCGGTTTGAACCAGAAGCCATTTTTTATTTTCCACTGTGTTTTCAAGACATTAATATTCCACAATCATTCCGCAGACTAAAGGATAGGCTACGGGAGGTGGAATGGATTTTATTGTTGTTCATCTCAACATCAGAATGGTGCAGTGCTCAACACACAGCCATCATGTACAGTAGGGGCAGCCGGTGGAATAGGGATGATGTGATGTTTTGATAACCAGCCATACAGTCTGTATCCACCAGCATGTAGCCTATTATTTTATGAATTACGGGTTACTATAGCACAAAATGACAGCCGTCCTGAGGCGGTACAGGAAGATTTTAAAGCAGATTACCCCAAGTCATATGTTTCTGCACGATATGACTGATCGTCAATCCAGATGAAAGCAGCTGTAACTCACGCTCACGAGGACGGCAATCTGTTTTTGGCAGGGGACACATTTTTGATATGACACAGCGTGTCAGTCATCAAGTCTATCAACAAGCAATGCTGAGGTTACGTATTTCTAATCAGTTTACTGTTACTGAACAATAGCCTACATCTAATGTAGTTATTATTGTGCACGTCACGCTCTTGATACGCTTCAGAAGGCTATTGCTACAGGCTATTGCTAACTGTCGCGGACAACCTCTGTGACATGACTGTGTTTATGTTACGGTATCAACCGTAGTTATCAACAGCTAGTAGAACATTAAACTATTACTTACATTTCGCGTACTGGAAATTGGCTTCACTTCCTTGTAGCTTATGTAGCCTATTTTGCTGAATACTACAGTAGATGACTATGGTCAGTCATATCCTCATAGGAGTGTTACACTAACTGTGAGGAGCACATTTTTATTCGCCTGTTTCTCTGCCTCTTTTCTTTCTGTGGCCATGACAGACCGGGAAGGCCCAGTATGTCACATTGACTGACCTATTTTCAAATGACTAGAAATATTAGTTTTCCATGACCCATTTAATATAATAATGTTTGTTGACAGAAAATAAGTGATCAAGTCAAGATGTTTCACCATTAGACTTTTTTTTAACATTCCATTCTGTCCAAAATGTAACTCACCCTGATTCAATTGAGGGAAATATGAAAAATCTGAACTTGTACAAAATATAAAGGAATTGCCATTTAAGTCTAAATGTTAGTAAATGGTAAATGGACTGCAATTTAAGTGCCATCAGACCACCAGGAGCATTTATTAACCGGTTCGAACCAGCCCCTTGTAGAAATATATTTTTGGCTACTATTTAGTCCATCCATCCATCTTCAACTGCTTATCCAAGGTCAGGTCGCGGGGGCAGCAGCTCCAGCAGGGAACCCCAAACTTCCCTTTCTCGAGCCACATTAGCCAGCTCTGACTGGGGGATCCCGAGGCGTTCCCAGGCCAGTTGGAGATATAATCTCTTCACCTCGTCCTGGGTCTTCCCCGAGGCCTCCTCCAAGTTGGACGTGCCTGGAACACCTCCCTAAGCAGGCACCCAGGGGGAATCCTTAACAGATGCCCAAACCACCTCAACTGGATCCTTTCAAAGTGAAGGAGCAGCGGCTCTACTCTGAGTTCCTCTCGGATAGCCGAACTTCTCACCCTATCTCTAAGAGAGACGCCAGCCACTCTCCTGAGGAAACACATTTCGGCCGCTTATACCCGCAATCTTATTCTTTCGGTCATGACCCAAACTTCATGACAATAGGTGAGGGTAGGAACAAAAATTGCCAGTAGATCGAGAGCTTTGCCTTCCGGCTCAGCTCTCATTTTGTCACAACGGTAAAGCGATTGCAATACCGCTCCCGCTGCTCTGATTCTCGGGCCAATCTAGCTCAAATGTACCCTCACTCGCCAACAAAACCCCGAGGTACTTGAACTCCTTCACTTGGGGTAAGGACTCATTCCCTACCTGGATTAGGCACTCCATCGGTTTCCTGCTGA
>JAODUG010092982.1:0-11828 GCA_027564795.1 Aphredoderus sayanus | reverse complement strand
GCGGGTCATTATTGCGGGTTAATCCTCCTGTTGTTCTTGGGTCACAATGGTTAGGTTAAAATTAGGTTAATAAATACTAATTATTTTATTATTAGTTAGTATTAACCCTCCTGTCACCCTAGGGTCAGGGTTAGGTTAGAGAAGAGGTCTTTTGCGGGTCATTATTGCGGGTTAATCCTCCTGTTGTTCTTGGGTCACAATGGTTAGGTTAAAATTAGGTTAATAAATACAAATTATTTTATTATTAGTTAGTATTAACCCTCCTGTTGTCCTAGGGTTGAACCACAAGGCTGCCCCTTTGCGGGTCATTTCGACCGCAGGGTGACAGGAGGCTCAAGAACATTACTGGAAAAAGTATGTGTGGGAAAGGGCATGCTCCGAACAGGATATGACAGCTATGGATGGACAAGTAACAGCCCAGAATGTAGCAATCTCAGACCCCATTCATACAGACCATTACATGTGATCTGTATAATGTATGTTATCTGAGTAAAGAAAAACATATGTTGCTAGATGTAGCGTATGATCAGATCAGTCAGGCAACATCTGGAGGTACAGTATATTAGGATAATATCTGACAGGTGTGATGCACCCAGTTGGGTTAGCTGATTAGACGTTTGGGGAAATTCTGATAACCGTTCTAATAATTTCTCAGAGCCTTTGATTCACCAAAACGTTTTGTGTATTACTAATTACATTTTCATTAGTTTCATTTTTATTGCCTAATAATATCACCAATTGCCCAAACACACCTAACGCACACACACACACACACACACACACACCCCTCTCCCTGCTTCGTTGCCCATAGCCTCATCAGTATTCCATCTGAGGGCCAGGAGTCAAGCCGTCCAAGTAAATGCTACCCTGACAAGCAGAACAGCAAATATTTACACCAGCACAAACCCACAGAGAGCACACACACACACACACACACACACGTATCTGTCCTAAGGCACTCCACCTTTCCATCCTTTTCATTTCCTTCTCCAGCACTTCCTGCATGTTTCCATCCTCCCTTCCCTTCCTTTCCTTTCCGTTTTTGTTTCCAGTCCTCTTTACGTCTCGCTCCACGTCTCCTAGAGGGAGTAGGGGCTGACAGTATGAGGCGGAGGGTTGGGGCTGTACAGAAGCTCCATTCAGCAGCCCTCCTCTACTCTCTCTCCAATCCTAGTCACAGCAGGCTGTTAAAAGCCCCCCCCCACCCCCTTCCCCACCCCTCTTTCTCACTCCAGTCTCACACCCAGGCCGTCCCAACCATCTGTCGGAGGCACATTTAAATTCTACATGCATGCAAATTTACACAGAGACAAACACACACGCACACACACGCATAAGAGGGCCCAAAGAATGCGTAACTACAGTATGCGTTTGTAAACACACAGGCATACAGTGTCCTCCTTACCAGCAAGTACCAGCACACAAGCACTAGTGCAAACTCTTACAAACACACACACACACTCACATTCACTCACATGCAGATGCACACAAATTCTGCTACTGTGTGACAGAACACAGTTTTCTTGTTTCCTAAAAGTAAATGCTGTTCCTTGCGGGCTCATTATGTAGCAATTGTACACATTTGTATACTTTCTGCCTATTTCTTTTGTTTACACCAACCCACACACACACACACATATACAGTACACAACTCCGGCTCCATTCCATCTTTCAATAGACAAGTACGTATTAGTGGAGACAGTTGTAGCCTATAGATGAAGGGGTTTTGAGGTTTGACAGATTGGAAGTGTGCCTCCGTCCACCGCTCAGCTTAACACCCAGTGCAATAGGACCGTACCGGGGCTGGACACAAAGACCTTCTTATGTGGAGTAACTAACAGCTCTTCTGGCACGCACTGCAATACGGCACAAGCTTAAAGTAGCTCCTACTGCATTGTAACACTAATCTGATTAAACAACAGCAGCAATTAAGCACAGAGGACCTGCCCCCAAACTGCTTTTTGTTGTTGTTTAGAAGTGATGGCTCTGTACCTGATGTTCTGTACCTGATGTTATATAATCACTCCCACCCACAGGCAGACGTGCGTACCATGAAGCTAATAGTGCTGAGATGATTTGTTTGTTTTGTTTTGAGGTTGGATGTTTCTGAGACTCACTTTAGATTTTTCATGTGGACTGCGCACTTTGAGCATTTTGCATCTTGATATTCTTTCTGGTTAAGAATTATATTTGGGAGTCCTGATAGACTGTGGGCATATTTATAAGATATTATTGTTCCATTTGATGATATAATGTGTGTGGTTCTCCATTATTCTTCATCTCAACCACCACGTGTGCTGTGTACAGCAGTTTGGAAGTCATACATACACGCCTCAAGGGACAACTTCCAACACTATGACCTACATAGACTCATCACCGCAGGGCCTAATTGACTAAAATGGCATATCATCTTACAGAACGGACCGCATTACCCAAAGTTCCCAGCTGCTCGGTGGAATTATCCATTGTTTCTTGTGATGCAATACTTTAATATGTGATGCCAGATATAGACGTTGTATACCAGATACACAAAAGCTGTAATATAGACTATGGGTTCTCATTTTAACCAAGGTGTGTCTTAGCTGAAACACTCAAGGTGCAGAACACTCCTGAACTGTGATTGTTAATGAACACTGGGTAGAAAACATACAGTATGTATACTACAAGTGAATTTGTGTATCATAGATGGGTTTTGTGTAGGTAAATGCATGCTATTTTTCTAATTCTATCTGTGAATTCTCAATGACTTGTTCCAGTTTTGGTGACACCTACGATTATAAGCTAACACACTTGCAGAAATGTACCAAATATTTCCTTACGGTCCGCTTACCGTTCTCTGTACTGCATGTCCTAAAAAAAATAATATGGTACTTCTACACGGCCCTGGATCCATAAAACTGGACACAACAACACTTTCCTAGCTTTTGCAATTTGTTTCCAATGTGTGGGGTCAAGCTGAGCAACCTATTGCAGCAATAGGAGAGGTGTTATTGTTCTTGATCGAGTTCAAATATCAACAAGCTTTCTCCACAATGACTTATGCATGTAAACGGCAGCAAGCTGAATCACTACTATATTACTTCCATCCAGAGATAAGAGATGTAGATAGCTGTCCATATATCCAGATGTAACGGTGGCTAGCTGATAGCAGTAAGTTAAACCTCACTCTCCGACACCTCAAAGGACGCTCTGGCGACATATGCTAGGGCCCATTGGGTTTTAGCATGTCTTGTAGGTGCGTCCGCTCTCTACGCGGGAGAGCTTAGCTCACGTTCCCGGTCGGAACGGACCCGGTTACACAGCGATACATGGACAGCTATCTAAATATAAATGAACAAACCTGCAGCTGTGGTCCTTGGGGTCACCCTGAAGCGATGCGGCGGCCCTGGCCAGGCCCAGGCGGGAGAAGGCGTGGTAGTGTGTGAGCTGTGTGTCCGACAGGCTGGCCACGCCGTCCACCTCATCGTAGGCGCTCTCCCAGTAGGCCCGCAGGCCCGGGGTCCCCGGGGGGAACGGCCCAAACAGGTAGGTGTCCAGCTGGTTCACTATCTCCTGGTTCACGCTGGCCTCAAACTTCCTGGCAAAGAAGGTGGGCCTCGCCGTTTGCTTTAGAGAGGGAGGGTACGGAAGAATGGAATGAAAGGAAGACAGTGACAGTGTGTGTGTGTGTGTGTGTGGGGGGGGACGCAAGCAAGGCACCATGATCTCATCTTACTCACTGATCTCCTTTGTCTTTTTCCTCTCCTCTCTTTCTCTGTGTTTTTATTCAAGACATCTAGGGCTATGTTTGTAGCAGCACGCCATGGGTAAAAAACAGGTCTACTGATGAATCAACACAGTTCTCACAGAGCTAAGTACTTTAATAAATACACTGCCACGGCCAGCTCAGAGGCTTTAAATGGTCTGAGTTGGGATTACATTTTACAAGGGGGATGTAGGTCACAGCAGGATCACGTGAGGTCTAAGGAGAAATTGGGGTGAAGATGCAGTAAGGTAGATTTGTAGAAGACCCGCGTTAACAGTTGTTTGATCTAGTATCTCTTTCAGATTCCTTGCAGTCTTGTCAGTGTCTTGCACTGCTCAATTCATGTACGAAAAACGTAACATGACAGTTGTCTATGCCATAGTGTCCCTACCATTCTTCTCTACCTGTTACTCAGAATGATTTGAACCATCATCTGATCATTATTTGAAAATAGGCACAGCATCTAAGAGAGAATCAGTCAATTGACGTGTGTTACGTCACCAATGTTCTCTCTCCTCTCCGTCATCCATCTCCATTCATACTGTACATCCATCTTATTTTCTCTCATCATCGATCTGTTCTCTTCACATGGCTTGTCCTGACTCAATCCTCCCACAGTCTCATCCCACAGTCATAGTTGTGTGGTTGTCAGAACATCATGAAAACTGCCGCCTCCGCAGTTTGGCCAACACACAAAGACAGTTTTGCAATGCCAGACACAAAACTATTTACTGTTAGTTACACCCGCACAGAACACCTCCACGTTAGGGCTAAGGTCTGACAGCTAAGTTTGTTTTCATGCCGGGCCAGTAACTTGGGGAATCTGGTGTGGTTTCACATCACACCATTTACGGTCACAGTATGGTTCATCAAGTCAGACATTCTTGGGCAGCTGGGATTGATGTTGTTTCCAAGATTTTACCATGAGTGCTACCATGAGATGTATTCATAGTGGGTGAGATGTTCTCAAGCTAAAATAAAAATATAAACCTGAAACTGGTCCTATTCCCCTCGACCTAAATTCCACACAGAAATACCACTTTTCATTCTAGCCATTGTACTGTATTGTACGCTCCTAAACCACTTCTCCTTCTGGGGTAACTGCCTCACTTATTGAATCAGGTCCGTGACCTCTGACCTGTCAACCTACAGCAGACAATATAAACACAACAAGCATCTAGGCCAACTGTCGGCTTGATGGCTTAGTGCACTTTGGGTCTCAGAAGTGGTGCCCTGGCATGTTCTTATTAAATGGATCTGATAACACCAACCTGTCACAGCTTGTCTATCTAACAGGCCTCCAAAATGCTCCTCGCTCTGTGGGCTATTACTAAATAATGGAATATAAAAACCATAGACATATTCCCTTACAATAAAGTCCCCACTCTTCCCCTACTGACAGCAAATGAACAAAGGACAGACAAAAAGCTCAGACGCTCATTTAGGATCGTCAGTTTCTCATTCTATAAAGAGGTTCAAAGGTTCAAAGCCTCTGTGACTTGGTATATTTATACCAGAGAAAACCATGGTCTGGCCGGGTTGCTTTGAGAGCACGGTGCCAACCAAGCAGTCAGGCAAGCAGAGACTATCATTACTGTTACTGTAGTTTGGGTTTTTAAATCATGTTTTTAAATTTCAGCATTTCTAACATTTTGTTATTATTATATATAATCTTGTTAGATGTTTACAGTATACTGTATTTATACTGTATGTGTGTGTGTGTGTGTTTGTGTGCTGTGGTTGTAGCATAATTGATTCATTGCTTGAATTACTTATTACTTACTTTTATGGTCAAGGCGGGTCAAAACATTTCAAAGCCCCTGCTGTCTTTACTACTGTCTATCCTCTCTGCTGATGCATCACTGACGGCACAGACACCAGACTTTAAACACTATCAGAGCCACACAGCTGGAAAAGGTTTAATCAATGGGCAGCAGGCTGTCATTGAAAAAGAGGCTGCTGCTTGAATACCTGGAAGCGGTGGAAGTCAGCGGGCTTGAAGTCATTAGGCGAGCAACCACACCAATCCACGATGTGCTTGTACTGGCACTTGCAGCCCAGCTTACGATTCCAGTTGGTGATGCGCAGGTTGTTGTCCACCATGCTCTCACAATGGGCACTGTTCTCTAGCACGGTGTGGAAGAAGGACTGGAGAAACACAGAAAGAGAAAGAGAGATGAAGACAAAGAGCAATGAGTATTTTTCAGTATTATTTCCAATTTTTCTAACCACTATCAAAACAGTTCAATGCATGGCATCAGCACATGCTTCTCATAACATAGCATATAGCATCAAATATTTTTGCTCCCTTGCATTTCCAAATTAAAGCATGTCACTGTATCCAACATGTGGTCAAAGGTTATATTTGAAGCCATATATTTTTAACATCAAGTATATGGCATGTGTTGCCATAGTTTAAAACGGCATAAAGCGGTCAATCAGAGCAGCAGTTTGTGTTTTAAATAGAACAGTGCCTGTAGAAAATAGCCTGCACTTACAGATGGCCAGAAAACACAAATAATAGGCTTCTGTGCTATAATCTTTACAAATGATTTTAAAGAGCACAGGCACTGTAAAACAACTAATATTGGACCTTTAATATGTATGCATAAAAAAAATAATACAGAAAAAGTCATACATAGAGAAATCATCTCCCAGCAACTATCGGCATCATCACACCCACACCGCTGATTTTAATTATTTCACAAAACTACGTGTCAAGAGAGAAAAGCAACATGTCATCACATGTGGGAAGAGTATCCCTGTTAAGTTATGTTCACCTCCCAGGTGTTCTACTCCTGGTAATGCAGTGTGAGAAAGAGTACGGCATGAGCAGAAGGCCATGCTTTCAGGCTGTGCGTTCAGCACACACTTCACAATGTGCATGTAACAGCAACCAGCTAGCGATACGCGTGGGCTGTGTTTGTATGCGTTTACCTCGGCAGGTAGCAGCGTGTAGGCGTAGAAGCGTTTCATGCTAGTGACGAGGTCATCCTTTGAGTTGATGACATACTCCACAAACATGCGGGTGAGCAGGAACCAGTCAGACCCACCGTCCACAGAAATGCCTTCTGGGATTTTGCGGTCTCCTAGCCTCCACATGTGGGTGTCACACTCGTAGAAGAGGCGATCCAAGCCCTGCTTGCGGATAAACCTAGTGACAACACACACAATTATTGTTAGGATTATTTTAAGTATTTTAGATTCAGTACATTATTTAGTCCATCCATCCATCCTCAACTGCTTTTCTATATATATATATATATATATGTGTATGTAAATGGGATCAACATGGCCTGATCATCTCTCTAAATAGCTACTGTACAGCAGAGGGGCAGTGCATAATGGTAATGACGTCCAGAGCAGCATATGTTATACTGCACCAGGTATGATGTTACCCAGGCCCATTACTGTGTAGGTATCAAGTCTTAGTGTGGTGGAGTCAAATTAAGGTCAACGCAGTCATGCAGGTCACTGTGACCTCACCCTCAGCATTTACACACACGCACATAGATTACACACATGCATGCCAACGCACACCTTGCAAACGCACAGACCATAACACACATACACACACACACACACATCAAATTATGATCTAGAATACAGTAATAATCATTTCCAAATGAAAGGCCACTGAGTTTTCATTTGTCTCAGCCATGCAAACATACCTACAGAAAAGGGCAAACGTGGATTAGAGATTATTATTAGCAATATGAAAAGTTCCTCTCTGATAACCCTGTCTCTAACTGCGACGGCGATTCAATAAACTGGAAAAGGCTTTAATCTTCCCTGCGAAATCACTTTTCCCTGGCATGCTACGAGAGCCAATGCAGCCATGTGTGATTCACAGCAAAGACTGGCCTGTCGTGAGGTCCATGCTGTGATAAGGCAGTGGCATAGGGAAGGACCAGCTGCCATAACCTAACAGGGTCACACCACCAGGAAGGTTAATTAATGAAACCACAGATGGGGGGGTTCTAAATGGATTATGACTCAGTGACCACCCCACTCAGGAAGGAGCATGTAAATATTTGTGTGTGTGTGTGTGTGTGTGTGTGTGTGTGTGTGTGTGTGTGTGTGTGTGTGAGTGAGTGAGTGAGTGAGTGAGTGAGAGAGAGAGACACATACAAAAGGAGAGTGAAAATGTAATTTCAGCTATGAATACCTCTGTGTGTGTGTGTGTGTACATTACAGTATGCATGGATTATGCATCTCACCTGGCATTGTCCCTGCCATGGGACTTGATGAAATTCATGTCTCTGTATTTGGACAGGAAGGCCACCAGCTGATTATTGGTTCTGAAAGAAAGATGAAGAAAAAAATAAATAAATCACTCAAGAACTTCGGAGAAACACAATAAACAGCTTTCTGAGAAAATATCACACTTTCACTAATATCTCTTATGAGACTGTGGGCTGCATGTCAATCACGAGTACCCCTCACATAAAGCCATTAAAACTATTCAGCTTTTTACAAAAGCTTATACTATCCATGCCCTCAGATGAATGGCTACATGCTGCTATTACGCTCTATTCTCACATACACAGGCCAGACAGGCTAAAAGCTTTGCTCTGCAGGCTGTGCCCCCTTCAATGGCTCTAACATCTCGTATGTGCTGCAGAGCCTGTGTCTGCCTGTCATGACGACTTGGATTGCCTATTGGGGAAAAAAAGCTGTGACTGCCTAGAAAAAGGCTAGAGGATCAGTGGGGGTGAGAAGGGGGAGGGGGGGGGGGATTGCATATTAATGTCATTTTCTCTTGAAGGAGCAATTTCACAGCCAGAGGGCTTATCTTAGGAGGTCCTCAGCCATAAAGCCCTACTGATGATACGCGGGAAAACACAAAATCTCGCTGTCTTGGTCTTTCTAGCTACATTTCTATTCAAATTGAGGTCTAAAGTTTAAGCTCAAAGTAAAATTAAAGCTGTGTTTGAAATTTTGTTAGAAACAAAGTATACAGTAGCTTTATTTTAAACTTTGTCAATGTGCGGTTCATCATCAGTGTATTTAGATATTTCTTTATGACAAAGCATTTAGGAACAATTTATTGTATTTGTATTTAATGTTTTAAAGAATCTTGACCAACCAGCTAACCCTTGTGTGTACGTACATAAAGATACACACACAAACACACATCCATGGCAGGGGGAATTCAGGTCAAGCTCTAAATTTGCCACCTGAGTGACTCCTCCATCCGTTGGGTCTAGTTTGCTTAACATCAGCCCTGTGGCTGCTCTCTTTGCTGCTCTGCCTCTGTCTGCATGGTATTCACACACACACACACACACACACACACACACACACACACACACACACACACACACACACACACACACACACACACGCATGCACGCACACACACACAGCTTTGGGTTTAGACCCCACCTGCTATCATAGCCAATTACACTTCATTACTATGCCCTTGTTTCACTTTCATACTCCTAATGTTAAATTCATAACCTGCCCTTTTTATAACAAGGACATTGAACATGCTATTCCAGAGGGGGAGTAGTGGAATGTCATGTCTACCAGGTTATAAAAGCACCATGTAACACACGGCACTGAAGAGTAGGTTTGCTGCTTACAGTATATTGTACAATATGGACTACGGTTTTATTGTATTTTGGAGATAATTATTTATCCCAATCAGTATCATGTGTGAGTACTCAAGAGCTGCTGGCTCCAAACCATTAGTTCCTGTGCTGAAATGTAGTACTACCTCTCCAACAGGACCAAAACATTGGCCCTAGTCCCTTGTGTGGAGAATCAAAAGATTCCTGTGTGTACCCTTTATTGTATAGTAATGTGTGCCATTTGCCAGTAGATGGCTAGTGTGTCCTGTCTTGTCCTGTACACACAGGATGCATGTCATGTTGTGCCTTCCTTTCATTGTCTGTGAACCTACGCCTCATGTTCCTACAGTATACTGTAGGAACAGGTATGTACAGTAACTGCCTACACAATTCCTCTGCTATAAAATTATCTAAACATATAGTAGTAAATATTAAATGCATACACATGAAGGGTAACTCAAAAAGCCTAAACTGTGGCCTTAACATGCACTGAAGCACCAGTAGATAGTAAATATTATCTAAATAAATATAAAAAATACATATAATATTTATAAGATTAATAGCAACCAAAAAAAAAAAAAAAAAAGGTTTAATACATGCTTAGTACGTAACAGTGGAATATAAGGTTGAGTGAGGGTGACATGAAGCAAGCACATATTGTATGTAATGACCTCAGTTCCTCAGAGCCTCTTGTCCTTACAAAGCACTGTAAAGTCGATGGAAGCTTTAAAGTTAAAGAGGTGAAGGCAGAACAGCAGTGAAGATAAAAGACAGGAAGAAAAAGCACATCTTACTGACAAAGTGGCCATGTAACTTATCCTATGGCCTCTGGACACGCACACACACACACACACACACACACACACACACACACACACTGTTGCTGAAACATCTCTATCCTAGCAGCCCCCAGCTCATGGTAGTGTTGGGGGCTCTGGCTTTTAGAGTTACCCATGCGGCAGGACAGACATTATCGTGGCATTAGAGGGGAAATAGCGTCTGTCTCCAGCCCCGCTGATAACAACAGCAATAGAGGGAGCTGGGGCCACAGCAGCATTGCTGCCTGCACCACTGGAGCACGGCAGGGTCACATTTGGACCAGGTCTGCCAGTTAAAATAGGACAGTCACATGTGGGTTACAGCTGTATATAGGGCTGGGCCATAAAACAATAATTATTGGAATAAGATTTTCCTTGATAAAAATATTTAAATGTTTTAATTAATTTGAATTACAAACGAAGCACAAACTGCCAAATGCCAAACATGTCCAGTGTTTCCCAGACACAGACTTTACTTGGATATAGCCTAATAATGGCCGCCAAAGTAGGCTATATTTGGCAGCCCATCTTAGCATTTCATTGTTTTCTTTTATAAATCTGTCCTAGAGAAAGATGCGGTCTGTAATTGATTAACTAGTGGACAATCTCCCCTCACTCTACCCCGTGTGCTACAGTTATTTCAATTAATTATTCTGTTAAAAATAATATTGAAGATGCAGACTTCCATGTAGAATGGACAACACAGTATATATTATTTTAAGTCAAATATTAAACTTAAATAATTTAACTTAAATATAACTAACAATAGTTTAGATAATAGACACTAGCATACAGTATTCCCCAAACACAACATGTATTTCTACCTCCTCTGAGAAATACAATGTGATAGCCTGTTAAGTACTGGTGTAATGAAAATCGACAAACAGAAAGATGGAGACATATTATTTGTATTAAATTCTGTTGTATATATATTGTAGAAACAGATAATGATAAAAAATAAAAAAAAACACAAACAAAACATATACATATAACGAGCTACCTGTCTGGAAATATGTTCACCCAGGAGCAAAAATCTGCCTTTACATTTGAAAGAAATAATGATTTGACATTTATTGTGATAATTATTGATTATTATTATTATGATAACTTTTTTGGCTTTATCGCCCAACCATAGCTGTGTATACTGTAATATTGCATCCTACTCCCATTAATTGTGGTAGGGGAAAATACTAACACGATGTAATTATGTATATTGAAAGGTATTTAAGTCATGGTTGAACCTTCCTGTAGGACTGACCCACCAGTGTGTCCTTACTAGCACATGGTTCCTCACACATCTTCCTTCCCTAACTGCTCATTCTCACTTCCGCTCACTTTCTTTCATCCCCTACTGTATGTGGAGCAGTCAATTGTTTCCCAACAGATGGGGCTTTAAAAACATCCTCCGTCAGCCCTTTCTCAACAACATCCTAGCCCAGATGCAAATGATGAGGTGAAGGAAACAGTATCTCACCACAAACAAAAAACAACAACAACATATTTAATAATTAGTCTGCTAGACAAACAGACAAAGGAGCGTGCACAAAGACAGGTGGTGAGAAAGCATGAACTATGCAGATGGCAAAATATGAACTATGGTAAGTAAATATGTACACACACACACACACACACACACACACACACACACACACACAGATATATCACTGACAGGAAAGACCACACCAATAT
>JAODUG010092960.1:0-11829 GCA_027564795.1 Aphredoderus sayanus | reverse complement strand
ATATATATATATATATATATATATATATATATATACACACACACACACACACACTCAGCTCACATTATAAATAACACACACACACTTGACCTATTCTGTTCGTGCTGCTGATGTTCCAGGTGTTTAAGTGGAGATACCTGGGGTTGGAACTGTTCCAGTAAACTTCATATCTGTCAGAGATCCGATCGTCTGCCAAGACGGCGACCCACGTCACCAGCAAGACCAGCAAGACCGGCTCCATCTGGGAAATCAGAACGTTCCGTTGTGTTCTGTTCTGGGGGATTCCAGGTTCTTCGTTAGGAAGATGTTTAGGAGAATATCACGTTTCTTTAGTTTTTTTAGTGTGATGTTAATACAAAGATGTTCGTGCTCTGATCAGAGGTCATCGATATTCAGTTTTCATCTGCCGTGCATCTCTGCTGCCTTCACTCGCTAAACTTTTCCAGTAGTTATCAAAATCCATGTTCTTCAGAATAAGGTCGCATCATGAGAACGAGGGAGATTCTGTAGTTTGAGCAGATCAGAAACTTTCATCTCCATTGTTCACGCCGCTAATGGCCAGCGTAGGTTTGACGCAATCCAGTATTTTCAATTTTTCCAGACACTTTCTGATCTCTCGGAAACTGAAAATAGTGACGCGTCCCGCAGCGGGTACGCCTGCAGACTTCAATGGACTTAGTTTACACACGCGGAGAGGAACTTTCTGTCCGGTCTGCCTATTTGTGTGCGCGTGGAGCACCGTGCGACCGGAGTTATGGAGTTACCGGAGATTTGCCGGAGCTCCTCTTCTCCGCTTCACGGCGTTTTCTCCTGCGCGTCCTCGTTCTCCTCAAGCGCACAACTCGCCCCCATTCGGCTGCACGCGCAAGAGGCTCTACGCACGGCCCCGCACTACGGGGCGGGGTCAAAACCCCGAACACCCTAAAAACCACTTCCTGTAGTCTATCTCTCTCTCTCTCTCTCTCTCTCTCTCTCTCTCTCTGATTAACTGTAATATAATTACTTGATCCATTTTTTCACAGCATTTTATGGTGAAGACATTTAGTACTCATTCTACATTTCTCACCCTCCTCCTTTCAGGGAGATATAAAGACTAATAACTTATGATTTATGTATTATGGTTTGTGTATTCTGTCGTGAGATATGCACATCACAATCTAACACAAACCTCTAAACTTAATATAATTTCTTGCAGATTTCAGTAGGCCTTGATGATACCCTGATGTCTGATAAATACCGCCCCCTATTGGTAGCCTTAAAAATGACAGCACACTATAGGGTCGTAATCATTGTTGTTAACATCCACGTTGTGGATGTGTACTGGTACTCTAGTGAAAACAGTAGAAGCCTGTAGTTGTGCTGGTAATATCCCAGTGAAACAAGTGGAATAACCAATGGTTGTGGGCATCATCAAGAACTGGAAATAAGGGTTTTACCCGAAACTTAGATAAGGAAATAATTATATTTTCATACATTAGATGTGATTATATTATAAACATGTAAATTATCATACATATCTCTTTATAACTTCATAACTTGGGTTAGGTATACTCTGCTTTGTTTTTAAAGGAAGGACATGGAAGGACAGAAGGACATCAACACAAGAAGACAGAACACATGAGGGCAGACAGGTGAAAATGTGTGATTTAATGGACTGTGTGATCCATCAGTTGTAAATTGGCCCTGTGTGCATGTGTGATGTTTTGCATTCATTCTGCCAACAGATACTTGTTTTGGAGTGATGCATTTTTCACCAATTAACCAATTACTGTAGACAAGAGAGATCATTAGCCCAATTAACAGTCTGTTTGCAACCAGGAGCAGACCGTCTGTTAGCAGTTTGTTAGAAGATTTTTGCAACCTTTTAGCGGTCAGTTAAGTTAACAGTATGTTAGCTGCCTGTTAGCAGCCTGTAAAAAGCCTGTTAGCAGCAGGCAGACCAGGACAGAAATGGACAATTATTTCTGTCTTTCCTGCCAACGCAATTATCGCTAAACTCAACACAGGAGGGGCTCTGACCCAGCTGACCTGTGTGTTTGTGTGTGTGTGTGAAATATGTGCATGTGTGTGGTGACCATTAATAAGTATGTACTGATGGAGTCAGTGAATCACACTTTGCTTAATCTGCCTTTTAGGACAAACGCGCTAAGCTGTCAGACCTGTCAACCAGACACGCCCACACACACACACACACACACACACACACTCACCGCCAACATGTCAAAACATGCGTGATTGCTCCTCCAGTTGTGGTTGCATACATATAAACACCTCCGAAATGTTTCGGAGGAGCGAATCTGACAGTGTGGTCACTCAACAGGGGAGCAGAGAGGCATTATAGGAGAGGAGATTGTCCCAGGGGGAGTTTGGATGTCCGACGAAGGGAATTAGCATTTAAAGTATATCTGCCCTCCCCTGGGCGCTACAGCCCAGCGCTCAGCCAATATGCTCCCCGCTGGCTTTAAAAAAGCTGTCGTCCTAACTCCAAAACACTAACCTTGGAATCGTCCCACTCTTTCTGGGATGACTAGCATTTCCGGGGTCACAAGTGTTATCCAACTCAGGGTCGGCATTCAGATGGTCTCCATAATTACAGGATGGTCTAATGAGACTCTGCAGGGGACCACCAACCACATCACTACAGAATCTTATTAAATCATAATCAGTATTTCTCTCCAAACTGAGCCTGGATATTTGCAGAAAGATATTTGCAGATATATAGTCTCGTTTTTTCATTTCTTTAATTCATTCAGGTAGGTTATTATAAATACATAGCATATACTGATAACAAAAAGAGAAAAGTCCCACACAGTCTGTCATGCTCCAAAAACACAGATATCATTCTAATATTTATTGGGATCTTTATTAGGTTCAGACCGATTGACCATTGGGAATAAACATATGTACATAATATTTGATCGAGGCAGCCTTGACTTTCCGATTCTTGTTGTAGCAGTCAGGAAATCCATGTTAGAAGGTATCACTCACCTGAATGGGTGGGACTTTGAGTTACCTGCTGACATCACAAAGTAATAGCAATACAAGCCAAACCCTGTGACTCATTTACAGTTCATTAAAGGGACAGAAGTCATGCTTTGACAAAACACAGCCCCTTCTAAAGTTTTCTCCTATTCTTAAAAATGTTGACCAATTTGAGGTTAAGGGGCTGTGTAATTTCTTTGAGAAAGGGGACTTGTTTACCCTCCTGTTGTCCTTATAATATCATATTGTGCAACCACATGGTGCCATCTGATTGTGTTGTTCTCTATATTGTCATTGCTGTGTGTATTTCTTTATTTATTATTTCTTTATGTATGTTTGTTTTTTGTGCATTTTAACCCTCCTATTGTCCTCAGGTTTCCAACATACTACTACCTTGTAATGCTAGCAGGTCACATTATATGTCTGTGTAAACTGTAGAATTAGGATTAGCGCCTTCTATCTGCCACAAAGAGCTAGTGCATTGGTTCAGTTTGACCCGGAGGACAACAGGAGGGTTAAGATGTATGGACTGTTATAATCTTATAATATTTAATTTCACTCTCAATTCAGAAGTTTTTATATTAGCCATAAAGTGGTAGGAGTGTAAGATCACTTTAAAATATTTTAGGCAGATACATTTAATATCTTGTGTGGTGGGATGCATAATCCCATCAGAATTTGTGTTTTGCCTATTCTCATAAAAAACCTCTGTTACAAAATGCAACAAAAATTTGAATGGATGAGGTGCACATCTACACTTGGAAATTTTACTGTACACTAACCTGACACGCCATATGGTTGTTTACACACACAGCAATATATAGTTATATGCACACAACCATCCAGGGAGCCGTCCATCGAAACTGTTTAGAAAAGTGTAGACACGTGACATGTGATGTGTATGTGTATCTTTAGGAACCGCCATTGTCGTCACACCTGAACCATGGCCGTAGCTACCAGTACGACGCTGACTTGTCACACGTAGATATACCAGACAGAATTGAACGGATTGCTTTCCTCTGCAGACTGATTGTCGCGGCGAAGTCAAACTGAAGCTCGTAAGAACAGTATGGTCCCGCGAGGCTAACTATTCACTACCCCTTAGAGAAACCAAACACTAAAATGAATTTGTGGGAATATTGCCATCTACAGGTTGGAAATAGGTTATTGTAACTACTGTACCTGATGGGTGCGTGACATGAGTATCAGGTTAATGTCACCTGACAGGTGTGTACGGGAAGCAATAGAAAATGACCACGTTCAACCAGTAGATGGTGCTATCCATCGATTTTAGTTTCACAACATAATGTAAAGTCTTGCTAGTTCCTTTTTCAAATGAAACAGGAAAATAACAGTTTTAAGGCTCAAGCAGACCCAAGCTCACAAAAGTAGGCAGAGCGTTAGAGCAATTGCATGGGTGAGAGAGCTTGGATTTGACTGCCTTAAGAAAGTTATTGAATACAGTTGAATAGATGTTGCCATTTCATTTCTTAACCCTTGTAATGTACTCAAAAATCTCATATTTGGCCACCTGGCGGCGCCATCTGATTGTGTATGATTTGTGTGTTTTTCAATTGTCATTGCTGAGTTTATTTATTTATTTATTAATTATTTCTTTATGTATTTATGTTGTTTTATGTACCTTTTAACCCTCCTGTTGTCCTTGGGTTTCAAACACACACCTTTTTGTGCCAGCAGTGCACATCATATGTCTGTAAGCTGTAGAATTAGGTTTAGCGCCTTCTATCTGCCACAGAGAGCTATTGATTTGGGTCATTCTGACCCAGAGGACTATACGAGGGATAAGCAGTAAAAAATAAAAATTTATTTCAGACACGTTCTCAGACAGACCTACTGTCCAATCAGAGCAGTGGTGGGTGGGGACATGTCACATGTTATTTTCACGTCAGGGTTAAAGATCATTCTGTAACAGTTTACTAAGCTGCTCAATGGTACCACAGCAGGGCATGGAGGTGCTGTTGAACACAGTGGTGGACTGTATGTGTGTTTTTACAGTGTGCATATGTGTAGTGTCTGTTTATGTACACAGTGTGTGTATGTGTAATGGGAGGGTCCTCCACTCTTCTGATCTGTCCATCAGCATTATGTGGGGAAACACAGGGTTAGTGATGTGTGTGTGGGTTAGAGGATTATGATAATATTTCTGTCCAGAATGGAGTGAAGTGTAACTGTGACCATGTGAGCAAGCTTCCATGTCTGACCTTACCCACAATTGTCTTTGTTCACTGGCCCATCACTGAGGGGTGTGTGTCTGTCATGAATATGAACTTCTTGTCTGTTTAGCTTCAGTCATTTCAATTGAATAGAATTTTAACACGACACACCTCTCGCTCTCTGTTCAGTTTGTTTGAAGGAATTTTCTCTGGACTTTGATCTACTGCTGGGAGAGAGAATACACACACAGAGCTCATCTCACACATGAAGTATCTATTGGTGATACACAGACATGATTAAGATGCAGGTGTATGATGGAATATATAGTCATAATGAAGTGTGTTTTATGTAAAGTTCTCCTCAGTAACCTTACCAGGTGTTGTTCTGAGGCCAGCATGCATTCTCTCCCACTGAGCTGAACTTTGAGAAATACATTTTTCTCTACTTTCAATTTCAGATTTCACCTGAATGAATTTTCAGAGATTCTCTGGTATCTAGATCAAGAACATTGTAGACAGTATAGCAGCATTACACAGACACATACAGTATCATGCTAACAAACTGTATCCCATAGAGACTAACATAACACAAAATAAACAAGACACAAACAAGCTACAATATTAATGTCCGTACTGAAAAACTACTGTCCAGACACAAATGTGTCCCATTTAGGTTTTAAATGTAATTTATTCCCTGTTAAATATAACATAGCATTGTGAACCTTCAGCTAAAACTGGGATTAAGGGACAAATTAACATGACTAGAAAAAACAGAAGCAAGAGCATACAAAGGATACAAGTACTAACAGCAACACTATCAAACATGCAATCACTGTGAGAATATCACAAAACATTCCAACACTTTAAAGGACTCTGGGTCAATAATATATACATTCTTCAAATATTCTCCATGCTATCACGCTTAGAATTCCTGTGGTATGCCTAACGTTTATTTATCAAAATAAATAGAATATCTTTATTACTAAAAACATGTATTAGGCCTAAAACCTTGTACGAGTGCATTAAAGAGCTATAATGCCATCTAGTGGTTCTATGTGGTAATTATAACTGTCATTCAACAGATGGTCTACAATACATGGACTTCATTGTGAACTACAGTGATCAGTAAAAACAAAAAGTCACATGGACCAAGAATGGTTGCACTATAAGGATAGATATTTGTCCTGTCAGATGGAGATGTGGAAGTTTGATGCCAATAGCATCATCAAACACACTAAACCAGAGTTTTAGCCCACAAGCTGGGTTGGTTTAACGTGTCCTTCCAAAGCAATGTTTGCTGATTAGGTCAATCAATGACATTGGCAATTGGTTCAATAATAGAGTCCACAGTGACTCAACTAACATTTCAGAGAACCAGGTTATACATGTCCAAGAACTTAGTTCACTACGAGAATGACTCACATCCATGTTTCTTGATATTTACATATTCAACAGCAGCCCAGTTCCGGTGTAAATGTTCAGAAGGATGCCTATACACCAGAATAGATCAAAACTGCACGTGAATGGGCAGTAGGGGGAATAATGTATTTAATAAATCAGTAATAAATAGCCAAAATTACATTTATTTATATGGAGAAAGCTCAAAGTTGAACATAACATACATTTGCTTCTATCATAACATTATGAAGCATGTGGCTTCATAACACCCTGTTTAATTTACACACAAAAAATATGACAAAAAAAAACATTCCCAAAAAGCTGCAGTAGGCAGGCATTTTGTGATGCTATATAAGTGGAATGTGTTTAATATAAATCAAACTGCATGTAAATTACATGTTCCCTGGGACATTTAAAACAGAATCTTTAGAAATAATCCACCTTAACCTCCCATCACATCACAAAGAGCTGATTGAGTAGTGGCTCCAACAGGGGCCACTGGCATGTAAAAGTATTTGAACTTCTGTGAAACCCTTAACTCTATATTATGAAATTAATCTGCAATTTGGCATTCAGGATGAAAATAATCCTTTAGTTGTGCTATGCACATTTTTTCCCACCCTATTATTTAAAAAAAAAAACATTTTAGGAGTTTTTTTTTGAGAAGTAACCCCTCATAAATGTAATCTAGAATTTTTTGACTGACCTAAATGTATAATAGTACCAGCACACTAATTTATAAAAGGATGTGAAGAAGCTATATACCACACATAATTTAACACAAGTTCAAATTGACTTTAACATGGTCTAAAAAATTATGGTGAAAGAGTAGGATCGCCAGCTAACTAGCTGGTAACTTGTCAGTTACAACACTCAATGTCATTGGACAAACAGTATCACAAAAGATTTGGCTGTTATCACAACAACTATACTTGAGAAGCATAAATTTGGTAGTCAAGGGAAAATATTTCCAGAGAAGCATTTATCCTGTGATGCTCAGATGTACCACAGGCCAACTTTTGTTTTAGCTCAACACTAATGGCCTACCTACAGTAGGGCCTATGTCTACTAAGAAGTTTCCTTGGTTACTTAAAATGAACATTCAAATAAAAAAAATAATCCCATTCAGATATCTACGGCCTTAAAAAAAAAAAAAACCTAACTAGATGTGTATTCTACTGAGATTGCTTAAAAAAAATTAATAGTACTGTCATTGTTAATCATAAAGTTATACATTCAGAACACAGCCTTATTAAGAATAGTTCAATATAATAATTACTGAATAATAATGTCATATGTGTACATATGTGTATTGTTAATGTAGCCACTAGCATTTTGGAGCTAGCATGTTGGTAAAGATGTCTTTCCAGTAGTTAATAGAATATTTTAGGAGTGACAATTAGTTTCTTTTTACAGGGACTTGTTATGAAAAGACAAAATATTCTGTTGAAAATATTATCCTACTGATCCATGAAAGATAGTGCTTTGTGATATATAATATCCAAGTATATTTCTTTCTCAAACTATTATTATATTCTACTCTATTATTACAAAAATAAGTATTCAAGCAGATGTAACTTTGGCATTATTTTAAATAACTGTTTGGTCCAACTCTCATTCATATGAATGGTCCTTAATCCACAATCCAGATAGACAGCTCATCTCAATACAAAAAAGTTCATCAGATCTTAAAGGCAGAGAAAAGAGAAACTCGTCCACTTCTCAGCTTCAGAGAAAAAAAAACACATCTGGAATGTCTCCTGTTGCTGTCCAGTATTTGGCGACCACGTCTCAACTGCAGAAACACAGGGCAAACTAGATAAATCTTTCCTCAACTTAACAACACACACAAGGCATGCCTTCAACTCATGTTCCACTCCAGACCATCCGGGAAGAGGAGAGGAGTTGTCTGGTTGAAGACATACAGTAAAAGGGTTACGGATTATTTCCTGCTGGTGAAGCCCTTTGAGACTGGAATTTGGAATAAGGATTGTAGATGAACTTGATAGACCCAAATCATAAACATACAACCTTCCTAGTCTTGCAGTTAGCTGTGTTGTTTGTGTATTTGTGAAACTGTAAGTTATACATTTAATCTTTCGCTAATGCTAATGTAACCAAGTATTTGCATCCTTGAGGTGTCGAAAGTGAGGTTTATTTTACTGCATAACTTTACCAGTTGGCCACAGTTAGCTATACCTATGGTTATCAATATATGGATTGCACTACATGAATCAAATCAACATTTATTAACCATGTTTGCTTTTAATACAATATGAGCTGACCTTCTGAGTCTGCGGGCTTCGTAAAGAGTCTCGTCTTCATCACTCTCCACTGCGTCCATCTCTATCCCCTCATCATAATTCTTCAGGAGACCATATTTTTTCTGCTGGCTGGGCTTCTTTAGTCTACACACACACGCGCACACACACACACACACACACACACACACACAGGACATTTAGGATCTTTCATGGAACCAGACAATAAAAACTAAATATTTAATAAGAAATATAAACAATAAAAACAGATAAGGCAATTAAATAAGATGCCGATATAGCCAGAGAGTACTTTAATTTATGTTAAAGATTAAATAGGCCTCGAAAGTTTGGATTATTAGCATCACTTTTTAGGGTTTCTCACCGAACAGCTCTGACCAGAAAGTAGAGAACTCCAATGGCTGTGATTCCGATCAACACGTACAAAGCTCTCTGGATCATGGAACTGTCTATGTCTCTCAGGAGCCCTACGGGTTTGGGCGTAACAGTAACAGTAGTCTTGCTGACCACGGTGGAACTTATCATGCTGATGTTACCAGAGGTACTGGTCATTTGAACTGTGTCTGCCGCGGCCGCCAGACTCCACATCACAGGCAGGAGAGACGTTGAAAGCACCCGAGAAATCATGAGGAAATCGGTAAGACACGAATGTCCATACGACTGTTTTAAAGCTGCGTATTTTTTTGTTGTAACGATATAAACCCAACCCGGAAGTTTACTCTTTCTACTGATGACGTACCTAGGCATGACGACTTCGACGGGGCCAATTAACATTGGCTGCCCTGGCCTACATTAAAATGGTCATTTTCGATTGCTATTGTAGCCTATATGATCAATTGTAAAAATAAAATTCCAATTATTAATATGTTGTTGTTTGTGGCCGGATGCAACGAGCTCAACAACCACCTGCTGGAGGAGCCACTTGGGCTCTGATGAGTCTAGAAAACCTGTTCCTGGCCTACCACTACTGTACTGTACTTGCATCGGTAGGTAGGCGAGAATGTAAAGTGCCTCACACCTCTGTTTTAGCCTCGAGAGGCCAACCTGATCTCGCGAACTTCAGTTTGACTTTGCCGCGTGAATCAGTCTGGAGAGCTAAGCAGTCCTTTTCAAATCTGTCCGGTAAAGCTATTGTGTGACCAATCAGCGTCATACTGATAGCGGGCCTGGTTTAGGATAGGTGACGACAGCGAAAGCCGACTCGAAAAGAACAATGGCGGATCCTACAGATTGACAAATGGTTCATCCAATCACCTGCCAAGTATGACCAATTTAAAGTTATGACTAGTGCACCAGTTAGATTTACGCCCTGGGTGTACATTGTATGCCTAATCTGGAACATTGGGAAAGTCTGACTTTCCAACTCCTTGCTCCACACTAGGCGTTTAAACCCTGACAGCGACCTTGAGGTTTGTATTATGATTTAAATCATTATTTCGAAAAATAATCTCAAGCTCTTGACTTCAAGATCTACTCTTACAAGTCATCATCAATGGCTATATGGTAAATAATAAAAAATCACAACTCTGGAGGTGGCAAGGCTGCTGTAATGGTTTTGCCATGCTCCAAATGTACCATAGATTTGACAATGAAGGGAATGTTTACATTTGTTTTTATAACGTAACTGTTCTAGTTGAACCCAATGGAATATGACATTCTGCTGGGCCCAGTCTGTTACCAATACAACTATCAAACTGGTGGTACGTACTATTTATAAATTATGAGGTTACAAAAGTATATTATTTGTTTGTTTTTGGGAAAAGGCCTTTTACCCCACACAGACAAAATGTTGCTACCTCAATTCCTGCTGAACAAGGACAGATAAGGTGAAGAGCTAAAATAACACAGTGCATAAAGAACAGTGCTTCATTGAATCTGTAAAAATGCATGTTCTAAACAGTTATGGGTTATTGACTTCTGTTTGGAGGCAATTTATGAGTGACCACGGACATGGTTCTCAAAAATAGACATGCAACACCGTCCCCCACCCTGTGGTGTTTGTATGTGTAAATGGAAATTGGTACAGCCAAAGATGGGTTACGTAATCCATTTTCACTTTGCAGAGTACCTTCTAATGCACTATTTTAGATACATTTTGTAAAAGAGGCCTATTTATTGCCTATTATGCAGTCATTCTGGAGAAAGCATGTTGACATTTGAACTCTATCAAAACGAAATACCTTCCTCTTCAATGCGGGTGCTCCCTCAGAAGCTCCAAGATATTCGCTGACTTAGTTTCTAACGTTTCCTTTTAATGTTGCCTGAAAAACTTGCGCAGTTGAATTAGGGTGGTGTATTAGCTGTCGAAAGCGAAAAATAATAGTCTCTCTGACAAACTGGCCAACTGGATTGATTGACTGATTTGCATTTTACAGATTATGCACAATTAGATGTGCACTGCTGGCACAAAGAGGTGTGTGTTTGAAACCCAAGGACAACAGGAGGGTTAAAAGACACAAAAAACAACTGAAATACATAAATAAATAATTAATAAAGAAATAAATACGCACAGCAATGCCAATAAAATAAACACAAAAAATCATACACGATCAGATGGCGCCGCTGAGTGGCCAAATACTATATTTTGAAGGAGATCACAAGGGCTAGCAAAATGTAATGATTAGCATTTTTCAAATTCGTACGTTCAAGAGCCGTAATGGCGTACAGTACACGTAAGATACACAAAAGCCATTGTTGCCAGATTCAGGGGTTTTTAGACTACTTATCCCATTTATTTAATGGAAGTGGATGAAGATCTGTTGTTGCCTATTACAGGATTCCTGTACCAGGGAATTCCTGTTTCAAATTAGGAGGTTCAACCAACTCTGAGTTAAAACTTGAACTCTGAGTTGATTTACCCTGAGATGATAAACTCTGAGTTTTCGGTTACAGGTGAAATGAGTGAGTTCAATCAACTCCGAGTTGACTGACTGAGTTAAGCGTGTGCACCACAACTATAAAAAGCCATTATCAATGGAGCGCAGATATTATGAGTC
>JAODUG010092949.1:0-11832 GCA_027564795.1 Aphredoderus sayanus | reverse complement strand
CCCCACTGGTTGTGTGTGAAGGTGCCACCAGCATCGCTGATCCCACCTTTAACCCCCCCCACTGGTTGTGTGTGCAGGTGCCACCAGCATCGAGCAGTACTGCCTGCGGCGGGACGCGTGGACGCAGGTGGCCAGCATGAGCGGGCGGAGGCTGCAGTTCGGCGTGGCCGTGCTGGACGGGCGGCTCTATGTGGTTGGGGGCCGCGACGGCCTGAAGACGCTCAACACCGTGGAGTGCTACAACCCCCACAGCAAGACCTGGAGCGTCATGCCCCCCATGTCCACACACAGGCACGGTCTGGGTGAGCAGCCCGCCGCACTCAGGGAGCCTGAAGCACGGTACAGGGACCATGCAGCCAGGGTGTGACTTTCTGCCACTAGATGTCACTAGAGAACACCATCCTCTTGGACCACACACACACACGCATACGCACACGCGCACATGCACTAACGTGCACTTGTGGCCAGCCCGGTTCTGAATGCAAAGAAGAAAGGAGCTCGAATTACAACACACACCCAGAGGGAGTGTGATGTCATTATCTGCTCAGGATGCCATTACTCCACTCTATCTTTACATAGAAAAGAGTTGTTGGCTGCTATATTAATTGATAAAATATCCTATAACATGGGCTTGGATTCACTTAGTTTCTACATCACTAATGTACAGTACATCCGATGTGAGTAATGTGAGAGAGAGAGAGAGTAATAAGATTGGATAGCACAGTAAAACATGAACCGTGGTGCTAAACCCCCCTCCCCCTCACCACACACACACACACACACACACACACACACTCACACGCACACAAAAAACATTTAGACGCTCTTTAATTTTTACAAGACTGGGGCATGGTCGTTAAATTTCATTAAGCGTTTGCGTGCGTGTGTGTGTGTGTGTGTGCGCGTTTGTTTATTGTACAGTGTGAGGGCGGGTGTGCTGATCACATCCATCTGTAACTACAGATGTTGTGGAAGATAAATCCCTTGAGCACAGAGGTGTCATCCCACTGCTGCAGTGTGATTAGTGGCACGGCTGTGGGCGTGCACATTGTAAAGACACACATAGTTGTGTGTGTGTGTGTTGGCTCAGTCACCATGGTTAAGCCTTCATTCACACAAATGCTTATAGGCATGTCTGGCAACTCGGCAGCCATATTTATAATGCCTCTGGTAAGTAGGAGGACCGTATCTAAATGAATGGGGAGAGAGCCATAACTGCATTTGGTAACTGGTCCATGGTCACCGGGACATAACATCTGCATGGATACAATTGTGAGTCAATTGTGATAATACCCACTTAAAACCTTTAGTGTTTAAATGTTTAAAAAGCAGTTTTGCTGCACAGGTTACACTTCTACTACGCAACTGTCAGCTTGCGTTAGTGTACCCACACTATTGGCTAAATAGGTTGGGATTTGGCAGTTATAAAGCAAACAGTTGGCTCTGTTCCTCCGCCATATTTGCTACTACAGACTTCTCCCTTGGATTCTGTTCTGTTCTCCTAAGTGGCCTGTCTCCTCTAAAATGTCTCTGACACAAGTGCACAGTATGATAATGTGACCTGTGTATGGGGGTGTGTGTTGCAGGCGTGGCGGTCTTAGAGGGTCCCATGTATGCTGTGGGCGGACATGACGGCTGGAGCTACCTCAGTACAGTAGAGAGGTAAGAAGGTGCCAGAACACTGTACCAACCCAACTGGTTTCATGGTCCTGCCTGGGTTTTCTGTATGTTGTGCACTGCCTAGGGTATTTATAGATTGAGGGTGTTTGGAGTATTTTCTATGGCATCTCTGTGTATGTCAGTTCCCCTTACCTTCCTAAGTTACTGTGAAATACTTTATGTTAATGATCCCAGTGTCTAATTAGTTGACTAGTTGTGGATAATTGATTTAAGCTCAGATTGAGACTAAAACATTCAAACCTCCACAAGAAATACCAATTCAATTATGTTAACATGATCCAAAGTATCAACATTAACAGGCTTTTTGAACACATTGTCGGACAGTAGTTCCATAATGCTGCCATTTTACATAACTCAAGTTGTTGTTATGGTTACTGAGTGAGCAGGTTTCGTGCCCATTGTCCTCACCAGGTGGGACCCCCAAGCTCGCCAGTGGAGCTTCATTGCTAGCATGGCCACGCCCAGAAGCACTGTTGGGGTGGCTGTGCTGAACAGCAAGTAAGTGCACACACACACACACACACACGTGCACCATGCATGTACAATCCAAAGTTGTTCATTGTTACGTTTATGCTAACAAGTTTCTGCTAAGCAATTATACAGTAGTTTCAGCCTCAAGTCATCAATGACAACCAGTGTTTTATGTGTTAGTGTTAGTTAGGCAGACAAGCAAGACATGCAAGTGGGAGAGTCCATCAAAGTCTGTACAAGGAAAATATATATGATGAATATATACAGTGTGTTGTATTATAGCATTGATCATGGCTGCTAATGGTATGCAGTGCATTAGAGAGTAGCAACAGAGAGGGGCTTTAGAGATGCTAATTAATACAGAAACAACAGCTTTGTGCTAAACATGCCCAGCAGTCTTGCACGTGTGTGTGTGCGTGTGTGTGTTTGTGTGCGTGTGCGCGCGTGAGCGTGTCTGTATTCTCCTGACTCTTTGCCTGATGGAGCTCATTACTTGCTTGACTGGTTTTGTCTTTCTCGGCCCTACATGCCTCACCACAGGGTGTGCATGTAGACAGACACACACAGTATGTACACGCGCGCGCGCACACACACATGCGCACGCACCCCACATACACACATCCCATCATCCCATCTGTTCCACTGTACTTAAATTGAAAAGGGACTCCTAGACTCTAAAGGTGTGTGCTTGTCTGATAAGCTGTGTGTGTGTGTGTGTGTGAGAGAGAGTAACAAAAGCAGCCATCTCACCCTCTCCCTGTCTGTCTCAGGTTGTGTATGTGTGTGTGTGTGTGAGAGAGAGTAACAAAAGCAGCCATCTCACCCGCTCCCTGTCTGTCTCAGGTTGTGTATGTGTGTGTGTGTGTGTGAGAGAGATAGTAACAAAAGCAGCCATCTCACCCGCTCCCTGTCTGTCTCAGGTTGTGTATGTGTGTGTGTGAGAGATAGTAACAAAAGCAGCCCTCTCACCCGCTCCCTGTCTGTCTCAGGTTGTACGCAGTAGGCGGTCGTGATGGCTCCTCCTGTCTGCGCTCGGTGGAGTGTTTCGACCCCCACACCAACAGGTCAGCAGCAAACACTCACTTTGACTAACAGTAAGCAGCAGCTCTCGCCTGCTAGTCATAAGGCTATTGTCATATGTTGGAAGAAGGCCACTAAACCTTGAACACTGCGATGCTGTGCTAATTTTATGTTGGGCTTTAGATGGCTGTTGTTAATGTTTACATCCATTTCTGTCTTAACAACTTAATTGTCGATCTATACTTGTGTTTATTTTCTGTACTGTAAGCCGGCCTTCAGCGGGTATGAGATAGATTTATTGAGCTCTGAAAGCCTTTAGCCGTAGTCGTAGCCGTAGTCAACAGTGTACAGTACCTAAAGCAAATACAATGCGACAGCAGCCTATCTCAACCATTAGCTCACATATTTAAAGTTTAAGCAATTTTTATTTTAGTTTATTTTTTTTATTGCTAAATCGTTTAAATCTTTTAGAAAATAGTTTCTTTGTATTTCTCCACCGATGCTCCACAAAGCATTGCTCCACAGAGCATTGTTCTTCCAGCTGGGTAGTTGGAAGAACAATAACGAGGAAACAACGACGTTGGAGAAAGATTGTTGATATTTGAACTCAATCAAAACAAACACACCTCTCCCTTCAATGCGATTCGGTGTGCTCCCAGAAGCTCCTCCCCTCAAATTGGACACACAAAGCCAAGGCAGAGATAGTGATGTGTGGTGGTGCGGTCTGCACCACTTTGTTTGTGTTCCCATTGATAGACTCAGTGCGCTGTATATTGTCGTTGCAGCGTGCACACAGAGCGGGCAGCTAGCAGACCATGAGGAAATATTCCCTGAATTTTACAGGAGGTGTATTAGCTTACGTTTGCTGACTCCATTGTGTGTGCCTTGCTCGCTCCCCTCCCAGGTGGAGCAGCTGTGCCCCCATGGCCAAGCGTCGAGGAGGGGTGGGCGTGGCCACGTGGAACGGTTTCCTGTATGCCATCGGTGGCCATGATGCCCCGGCCTCCTCTCTGTCCTCACGACTCAGCGACTGTGTGGAGAGGTGGGTGCATTCCTGTGTGTGTGTGTGTGTTCCTGTGTGGAGAGGTGGGTGAGTTCCTGTGTGTGTGTGTGTGTGTGTGTGTGTGTGTGTGTGTGTAGAGGTGACTGAGTTCCTGTGTGTGTGTGTGTGTGTGTGTGTGTGTGTGTGTAGAGGTGAGTGAGTTCCTGTGTGTGTGTGTGTTCCTGTTTGGAGAGGTGAGTGTGTTCCTGTGTGTGTGTGTGTTCCTGTGTGGAGAGGTGAGTGTGTTCCTGTGTGGAGAGGTGGGTGAGTTCCTGTGTGTGTGTGCTGTAGAGTACAATATAAGTGGCAGGTACATTATTGTTCTCTATAGAACTAAAAGGTGTGCTAAGAGTTCACCTCAAGCCTGTATTTGACATCTAACCATGAGCGTGAAGAGTGTGTTTCATTTATATCCAGTCATTAATATGCGTGCATGTCAAACCATTAATTACTCCAGCCCCTGAAGTCTGTTGGAAGTGCTCCAGCCAATGGTGAAGTGCTCCAGCCTTGCCTTCCTGTCAGTTGTCAGTTAACTATTTGTCAGTCTCACAGTATACAATTTAGATTAATTTACTATGCTCGAGTGCTTGATCAATAACCCGAACACCCCAAGAGCTCACTGTTTGTGTGTAAACACTCCTGTCTGTGTTGTTGCACACCTAGAGCTGTAGGGAGAGGAGTAAAGAGAAGTGCCAGATACTCAGTGCTCAGGTGTGGGAGCGTCATGTGCTCTCTTGAGTTTCAGATCAGCATCTCGCATGGATATAAAACAGCTTCACCAATGTTGTGTCTTCAATTTAATCTTGCAGTGATTATCAGTCTGGAACCCCTCAATGCAAAACCATTTGTCACAAAATTAGCAAACAAGCAGGCCAATCAGCAGCTAGCTGAAGTTATTCCCAAGAAGATCAGTGTCGTCGACAGCGTAGTCATATATTTCAGTTTCCATTGGCTCTCTGGCTGATTTGAACCATTCTACCATTCTGATTGGGTGAGATAAAGGTAGGCAGACCAATCGCGTGTAAGGAAGGTTGATGTAAATGTATTAGCATTTAGCACCACCTTTATGACAAACACTTTTGAATTGAGGGGTTCCAGACTGATTCTTGTGGCAAAATGGAATTGGAACTCACAAGCTCAGGACGGTCTCACAGGGTTAGCGGTTTTATACCACAAAGCGTAATTCTACACAAAGAAATGAGGAGTGTATCTTTAAAGATACTACATGTATTATTTGTATGCTGTTTTATGTGCTTGTTCAATAAAGGATGTGTGTCTTATTTTGTGTGTGTGTGTGCGTGTGTGTGTGTGTGCGCGCATGTGTGTGCATAGGTACGACCCTCAGACGGACACATGGACCGCTGTGGCACCCATGAGCATTAGCAGAGACGCAGTGGGTGTCTGTCTCCTTGGCGACCGTCTCTATGCGGTCGGCGGTTACGACGGACAGGTGTACCTCAACACTGTCGAGGCTTATGACCCTCAGACCAACGAGTGGGCCCAGGTACAAGCACACACACACCTATATATATATATATATATATATATATATATATATATATATACACCTTACTGTATAATGTGTGGGCACATGCACACTCGAAATGTGCCCACACACTGAACCCATAATACACAACACACTGTAGCATAGACACACACAAACCACACACCCGTGGCCCTTCATATCTCATAAGTAAACATGCAGACACAGTGGGAGAGAGACACCAGCTCAGCGCGTTTCAATAAATCCATGTAATACATCATAGCATAGTGCAATGAAGGTCTGGCACACACCTGCAGTAACACACAGCCTGACCTTGCTTCAGGCGTCGTCGGGACGCATTCTGCCACTGTTGTTTTTACAGGGATGTAAATGTGTGTTTTGTTCCATGCTAATGTTGTCCTTGGCACTATGTAATATCGCATGGGGAGGCAAAGGGGGAACATCCCTCCTCAATGAGTCTCTATTCCATTCCCTATAACCTCGGGGGGGGGGTTTAGACTTAAGTCACCAGAGCCATCTGCCAGGCAGATAGAGGAACGCGTCATGCATTACAAAACAGAAGGACTGTGGGAAGTTCACTGAGTTTACAGTAGTTTCATTTACCCAAAGTCTAGTTGTGTGGCAAGATATAGTGAGTCTGGGGATGCGCAGTCTCTCCTGACACAATCTGAGATCACTCCAGTTCTGCCGCCTCCACGTCAACAGTAACCTCCCGGTCCTGCAGATAGCGGGGATGTTAATAAAAATGAAACAGCTGGCGGGCAGAACAGCATTCGCGTGCGGATAAGCGGAGGCAAACATGAAGTCACACCTCGCTAATGAGCGCTGAAGTGAAGCACCGCTCCCTTGAAGCCGCTGATTCAAACCGACAAGATTTCCTGTCAGCTCCAAACCTCTCCAGTGGGCGTACTCTGTGTTCTGTGCGGCGTGTTTACTGAGATGACGGTCCCTGTTGGCGCGAGGCTAATAGAGGCATAGTGCCGTGGACTCAGGCCCCTCACATACGCTACTATCTAGATTGTCACTTGTACTGATTGAGATAAAGGTAGGTAGTCTAATCGGATGTAATGAAGTTTGATTAAAATGCATTACAGTAGCACTGCCTTTATGACACATACACTAGAATCTAGGTTGTCACTGTACTGATTGTATGCCAGGCCTCTTGGTTACTGTGCTGTGTGGCTTATTTCCTTTTATGGGAGGAGCCCTGTATTTACAATATACACTCATTGATTGCCTTCAATACAGAGTTATGCCTTTGTCTCCAGGTGGCTCCCCTGTGTCTGGGCCGGGCTGGTGCCTGTGTGGTCGCTGTCAAGCTGTGACGACACAGAGGCGTGTGACAGCCCCGGCACGTGCAATGCCCCTCCCCCCGCCCCCACTCCTCCATCTATATCGTCGCCATGGTTACAGGCTAGCATCGTCTGTCCAGCGAGAGGAGGGCTTCTGTCGCCTGCCAACAACTCCCTACAGTGGAGGGAGCGAGAGGGGAAAAAAACTTGTTGTGCGCATCGCAAATTACAAATCTCAAATTGTAGGGTTTAATTTACCGTGTGAGCTTATCAACCAGGCTCCAGAGGGGAACAGAGGAGAGGATGAATGCAGGGTGGGATCTCACAGCTCTTGACTCCTGCGACAAGCAGGGACTAGCAGTCTTCATCTCAAGATGAAGGAAGTGCTGTCTCGCTGATTTGCCCTGTTATTGTTTCCCCAGAGTGAGAGACACACGCACACGCACACGCACACGCACACACACGCACACACACACACACACGCACACACACGCACACACACACACACACACGCACACACACACACGCACACACACACACACACACACACAACAAGCATGTACATGGATGCTTTCAGCTTCTCTTTTCACTGACGGAGAGGGAGAGCAGAGGGAGGAATTAAACAGGTTTTTTTATAGTTTTACCTGTTTTGGTACTATTCCTGTATATTCACAAATATTTCCTACGAAGAGCTGACAAATCTCTTGCTGACAAGCTGACAAGCCACTCTGACAGGAAAAGAAGACGTGACATAATCTGTATATCTAAAAGGATTATTAGCATAAAGCACACCATTTAATGGCACATATTGCATCGAACTTGGAGGGTTTTTTAAAGGTAATGGACCCTTTTCACAAAGGTGTCATCATACTAGTCTTTACATTGGTAGAAAAAAATGGCACAGACCCATAACTAACTCAATAACTGTCTGTTTACCCTCCTATGATACCTCTTGTGAAAAGGGTCAGTTGACAGTCATGCAGTGCGTCTTGTTTGCACTAGGGGTTCATGGACTCAATAATAACAGCAACAACAGCTTCCCACAGAGAAATACTCCTGGTTTACCCACGGAAAATGAGATCAGCGCACAGGGCAGGCTTATTACAAGTCATACCAAGCACTTGGTTTTCACACAGATAAGTTGGATTTTCCAGTGCCAGCTTCTTTCTTTCTTTCCCCCAGTGTCTGTATGTGTGCGTGTGTGTTTGAGTGATATTTTTATCTCAAATGAGCATCGTACCCATTTCTCTCTCTCTCTCTCTCTCTCTCTCTCTCTCTCTCTCTCTCTCTCTCTCTCTCTCTCTCTCTCTCTCTCTCTCGCTCTCTCTCTATCCCCATTTCCAATTCCCTTCTGCTTTCTCCACATCCCCATTTTCCCATCTCATTATCACACACTCACACACATTCGTGCACACACCCACATGTGCACACAGGTTTGTAAAAGTCAAATGTGGTAGCTAAATGGAAAATAGGCTATATGGTCAGACCGTGAATTTAATAGCTTTTTACGGAATCAATAGTCGCTTGCTTTGATGCTGAGATGAAAGGCTTTTGTATGTTAGGATTCGATGTGAACGCAGACAAAGGATCAAAGTTGAGTGGGGAAAAGGAGCCATCCGTAAACTGGAATACCCTCAGAACCGTGGAGTACCCATGGGCTTGCCGCAGCATGTTTGCATGCCAAGAAACCTCAAGAGGAGATAGATAGAGCTGCAGTGTGCACTGACACATGCCACACTGTGTTGTGTAGCGTTGTGTTCTGTTGGCTTAATTGCCTAGCTCTCTCTTCTGTCTCTGGTGTGAGCTTGCTTGTTGGTCTCACACTCATACATACACGCACGTACAGCAAATGTACACACACGCTGTACAGTATAAAACACACTTGTACCTCCACACCCACCTGCAAACTAACACACATACTCTCTGACTCTCACTCTATACACACACACACACACACACACACACACACACACACACACACACCAAAACAGCTCAGAGTGGAACACCCCGGGAGCCAGGGTAGACTGAACAGCCTGAGAAATTTCCCAGCACGACACCTTAAAGGCAAAAACAAGCAGGCCAAGCCGGTGTTTATCTGGGTCTAATGCATCTTAGCGTCATTCAGTTTGTCATTCTCTTCCCTTTCCGAACCTAAGAATTGATTCTCAACTTCCACTGTCAGTATAAATGTTTCAATTACAATTGTGCATTAGGCTTAAAATCAGAAGTATCAATAACATTCCAACTTTTATATATACTCAGTGTACATCTTGTAAATATATCTTAAATCTGTAGGCATTCCTGTTGTATGGTGTGTGTATGTATATACAGTATAGATATTACAAGACATACAGTATTGTGCGTAACTAGACTTTTACTTTTGTATCATGGACTGAGATGAAGTGGAGGTGTAATAAAATAACACCTTTCTATCATAAATGAGAAATGTACTCATTTTGGTACCCTCAGTACAGTATGTTAAAGAAAACATTTAATGCATATGCATACAGTATGCCATTATAAAATAATATCAATGGTATTTTCTACATTAAAGTTAAGTTGGGAATGAGGGGTTTTTGTTGCTGTTGTGTTGCCTCTGTGTGAAATAATATGCATTTGCTTAAATCTGGCATACATTTTACTTATGGTACAACAAACACATTTTAGACAACAAATGATTACAAGATGTGGCCTCAAGGACGATAACGGCTCACTTGGGTCAGATGTAAATACATAGGTAATGTGTGGCTCTTATTTTTGACAGCATCCTTCAAGTGGAACACCTACAGATAACATCTAGATGTTACAATGCGTGTAATGCTGCATTTACCCTGCATAGCTGGAGACGGCCTTGGAAGTAATTCGCAGATATGCCGTAAGCTTAGAGGTAATAGGCATGCCCTCATTATTCTGAAGTGCGTGCGTGCTTGTTTTACATTATATGGTGGAGTCTGAGTACCGCACAGTATTCACGCATTAAACAAGTAGACATATGAGGACATTCTGTGTCTCTACAGAATGATGCTCTATAACCCTGGGCCCGGAGCCAGTTGCCGCGTCAGGTTATATACCAGAATCTAAATCATAACCTACTCTAACAACCATCTGAGCAGTGAGAGATGGCGCCAGCGACCTTGACTTACCTTTATGGCACCAGAGTCAGGGTCCGTTACGTGTGACAGGAAGAGAGAGACAAATGTAACATGTTGTAATATGTCGTCACCCCTGCAGATGCATTAATCATCGCATCTGACAATATAATGATGACCCGCAGAGTGCAGACAGTTTGATCGTTGTGGTGGTGCAATCCATACGCAACCAGGTCCAGCAGGGTCCAAACCAAACAGGACGCGTACTTGTCCATTCCACGGCCTACAGTCTGCTATAGTATTTAAGCGTAGCTGTAGCATAAACATGCAGTGCCATGCAAAAATAATTAGGCATACACACGTTGACATCTCTACAGCAGTATTAAGTACTAAATATGTCCTGGATGTATCATTTGCTCCACTGATTTAAACTAGAACTAAAATAGAGTGGATTCCTACAAAGTCAAAATCTGCAGGAGGCTGCAAGACATCTTTAGCGCAAAATATTTAAACATGGACAATTAAAGCAGAATTTACATGCATTTTATAATACAATAACCGGTTTGAAAGAATTCCACTTTATGGTGTCCTCCCTCAATAAAACGCATTAAACATTAACAAACCACATCAGAAATTGTTAGTTTAAGTCTGGTAGTCTTAAAACGACACGCTGTAGTCCTCTAGCGGTTATGGCGTAGATGCACATGTGTTATGCATACAACTAGTTTGTGGGCTTCATCATCAGTGCTGGTGGTACGACCAAAGTCCATAGTGTCTGTAATGTCTCTGGTACTACCATGGGTACTACTGTGCTGGCACGAGGGTATGTACCACTGCACTGATGATGATGATGGTGATAATGATGACAAGGCCAGACATCACCCAACATAACAATACGATTACGATATGCAAAGATTTGATTGCAACCATTCATTTTTGAAGATCCAGACCACTGAGTCGACTGGTAGGTAGGTTGCATTCTAGAGTCGTGTGTGTGCGTGGATGTGTGGAAAAAGCCAAACATCCGACGATCACGTGACTTTCACCAGCAGAGTCCTTGCAACCTCTCCATAAACAACTGTTGCTATAGCGGTTGCTAGGATGATGCCTTGAGCCGCGCTGCTTGACTCTATCGAACCTTTTAGATCCCCTCAGAATGAAGGTGGGTGCAAACAAACCGCTAGGGCATGCTTTATTATATCTAGTGCAATACACGGCCTGCCTGTGGTTTATTTGCTCATGGTAACTACGTTAACGATAACTTACATTAGCAAGCTAGCCTAGCTAACGTACCCGACCCGCGTAGCTATCCCGTTGGCTGCAGTCGTGTTATACTAGGTTCCACTTCTAGGCTGTGTAACAGTACAGTACCAAGACATATCTTAATATGGGTTTTATCTTATTGTTTGCAGCGTGTTTTTACTCTCACTGACGCAGATTGGGCAGGCTCCACCCTACTGTACAAATGGCAGAAAAGCCTGGGGAATTATATTGCTGTTGCGGGGTGAGTGCGTGCCAGTACTGTACTGTACTGAACAGTACTGTGGCCCAATAAAACATCTGCAACTGTATAACAACACTATATTCAGCATGTTTACCATATTCTCTGCATTTTAATAAGAAATAACAACTCTGTGAAGATATTCGATCGTCATGGACAGCGGAGGAATGAACTCAACCTCCAAGGGTACATTTGAATCTAATTCGAATATGAAAGCAAAAATATATAATTAA